>JAFMSR010000006.1:3434894-3494894 GCA_022818135.1 Saxidomus purpurata
AAATCTATAAGTATACCCACATGACACATATACATACATACACATATACTTGCAATAACCCATATAATGGAAATAGTATAACCAACAGTTAACCTTACCGAAAGAGGACAAAATCTAAGGTCAACTGTATGGATATTCATTCCATGAAGTTACTACAAGAAAAATAAAAAAAAATCATTGGAAAATTTAAAATTTAAATTTTTTACCCTTTCCGAAAGCGAAAGCGTAAGAGTAAAACCTAATGCAAGTATAAACAATATATACTTAATAGAAAAATTGTCAAAAGTATAAGTATTGGAAGTATAAGTGGAAGTATTGAGGTATGAAAATGTATATCGCATTACGAAACTGTTGTTCTGATTTCAAATGCCTTATATATAAATATTCCCAAACTTTGTACTATAGTTTGATTTTCTGAATTTAAAAGTTCCACAAATTTGAACATATTTGGTCTGACCCAGTATTTCTTTGGTATATATTGTTTTCTTAAATCTTTGTATATTTGACATTCTATTACAAAATGATATTCATCCTCTAGTATTTGACACACATTACACTTTCTTTCATCTCTAGGTATACTAACTGGTCTTATCCATCTTCCGGCCTCAACTTGTAATCTATGAGAGGATACTCGTAAACGTGACAATGACTGACAAAATTTATTTGCATTGAAAAATTCAAGATATGGTTGAAATCTAAATGACGAGATTTGTCTGTAAAATAGAGCTCTACTGGAATTATTTAATCTTGAATTCCAGTTTTGGATAAACTGGTCACTTAGTCTTTGTTTAGCTAAATGTAAAAACAAATTAACATGTCCCACCCCTTGAAATATCCAAGCATCTACAAAACCCAAGGAACATAGTAAGTCTTTAATCAACGAACACCAATTACGTCTACCATGATGTTGTTCAAAATCATTTTTTAACAATGTATACGTAATATAAACGTACTTATTGTGACTAAGTTGTAGTATTTTCAGCCAATATTTTATTATGTTAAGCATATGAATTGTTCTAAAAGAAAGTCGTCCCAATTCACCATATATAAAGTCATTTTGTGTAGACTTTTTAACACCTAAAAGTTTCTTACAAAATTGCATGTGTACTCTCTCAACTGATGGGTCATTAACAAAACCACATACTTCGCTACAATAATTTAAAATCGGTGACACAAGCTTATCAAACAAGTCTAATTTATGTTTTGGTGGTAATGTGAATTTATATAGATACTTATTTAACTTAAACATGGCTTTTTGTGCTTGACCAGATAACGTATTTTGAGCTGTGCTAAGTGAACCTCCACAAGTAAAAACGATACCAAGGTAACAAAATTTATTAACAATTTCTATAGGTTGTCCGTCATATAAGAATTCCAGGTTTCTAGATATAGCTCCGCCTTTTTTAAAAATCATAACTTTCGTCTTTTCAACATTGACCTTAAGTTTCCAAGTTGTACAATAATTATGTAGTAAGCAAATATTGCTTTGCAATTCTTCTGCAGAATTTGCAAATATCACTATATCATCTGCATAAAGCAGTAAAAATATCTTAAACATACTGACATCTAGACCTGTTGTGCCGCTATTTATAAATACATTTTCTAGGTCATTGCATAACATGTATTATATCATGAATGCAATCGATCATTAATTTTCATGCCGATATTAAAAAAGTGTGTTGTGTTAATGTTTACAATGGTGTAAAAACTTTCTAGTGACGTTGTAAGCGACGTGGTCAGTAGCGGGGCTCGAACCCAAGACTCTCAATAATGGGGAAGTTTCAGCTTCTCTAACCATTTGACCAAGGAGGAATCTCAACGTCCGTAACATTGCTCAATATGCTGTTACATAAAGTGGTCAGATGTTCCACTTAAAACTATCAGACATATTGCAAAACATGTGTTCAACATTCCTCTCCTAAGTACCAATCCTTACGATAATCTATGTTTCAAACCGAACATTTTCAATGCCTTCAGCGCTTTGATTTACTTTTTTGGTTGATTCTAGCCTTTAGGTCTATATGTATGTATAAGAACGTCATTTTTGAAAATTTTATTTTTTTCAAAGGCAACTGAGAGCTAGCAGCTTTAAAGGTAAAGATAATGGTTGACTCAGAGAGTGGCAAATTATCAACATTTCCGTCGCCACTGCAGAAGATAAAACCATTTAAGGGGATCACTGGTGAGGTTTTGGATTTTTGCACTTCCGGAAATTTACATTTGTTATATTTCAAAAATGATGAGTTAACTGGAAAAAACAATTATGTAGTAGTAAACTTAGGCACAACAGGAATATTTTAGTGTAAAAAAAATGAACATTTTTGCGAAAAAATATTTTGACCTTACATTTTGTGACTAAATTGACAAATTTTGTCATATGCCAAAATGGGGGTAGGGGTACAAAAATAGTCATTTCTCAAAAACCGTTTAAGATATTTACTTAATTCAAACTGTATTACAAGAAGAATTGTTAGGATATAAAAATTCATTAATAACTAGTTCCTTTTACAGTTCTATGTTACAGACCTATGCAGTCATATCTCAAAGCTCGTCGAAATCTAAAAACACATTTTTTGTCAGTTTTTATTGTATTTCTTTCTTATATGCACATTGACCCCCATTTTTTATTTTTGCATTCTAAAACAAAGGTTTTAATCAAACTGTAGGCAAAATATCTGAAAAACCTTGTTACTCCTTTATCATGAAATATTCATTTATCAAAAATTGAAAAAATGAATTTTAGTAAAGTGGGTGGGGTAATAATAAGGAGCGTCATATTTATTCAAATGATGATAGAAATACCACTATCTCTAATTTTTCATCCTAAAGTATGACATACTACATTAGAAGAAATTAAAAATTGATACCCATTCTGAAACATAACACCACATACATAAACGTTTACAATACGAAAATTCTAGCTAATTCTGCATTAAGCACATTATCTGATAGTGTATCACTAAAGATTAATATTGTGAAAAAGTTAAGTCATTGACCCATCATTATTTTTCCAGAAATTAACTAGCAATATGTTAGTCTCCATAAAAAACAGGGTCAATAAAATTTCTTGTTAGTTTGAATTTCAGCAGTGACCCCCCTTAATAATATAACTTATGAAAAAGATAAACATAATTGTAAACTTCATACCATTATTGGAAGTTGTACTGGAATGCGTTGTAGCCGCTGTAGTTTGGGTGCTTTCCAAAGTAGTTGAAGAGATCGTTGTTGGATATTGACAATCTAATAGACAGAACAAGATATATAACAGTAAGAAACAATAATAAATGAATTATAAATGCGTGCATATATGGTGGCTGATGTCTGCCATTTAGTTCTGGTGCGTTGGCGAGTACTCGCAAGTACATCAAATAAAGAGCACCAATACCACAAATGACTATATGGCGAGGGCGCATACACGCTTATTCAAGAATTTGGCGTTTTGGCGTGTTTGCGTGTCACCGCCCCGCAACCACGTCAAATTCCCACTTGTCGTTTTGACAACCTCGCCAGTACAACTACATTATTTCTCGTATCGGCGCGCTTGTTTTATCTTTCTGACGTGTTCGCTGTGCACATAGTTTTATGGGTTTTTTTAAGCTAGAGAGATCAAATACTAGTATGCACTATTTGTGCAGTTTTGCGAACTAATTTCAAAATTTCCTATGACTGACCTGGATTATTACCTTTCAATATATTGTCTTGTTTTAAAGTGCAATGATCCCCAGGTGAGCGATATAGGGCTATCATGACCCTCTTGTTTTAAAAAAGAGTAATTAACATTGTATCATCTTTGTCAAAGTTTATTTCACGTGTACAGTAAAACCTGTGTTAAAGACCGAATAAAGACAACCATGCAAATAAAGACCAATAGGCAGAAAACCATGCACTACTCAGATGGCACCTATGAGCAACTCTCTAAAAAGATCCCGTTAGCTTCTTCTCTAAAGAGAGCTCAGTTAACAGGTTTGACAGTATATACTTTTTTCCTTGTTAAAAAATAACCCTTACGTACATGACCAACACATATTTGTGTTTTTTTAAGATGATATTTCGGGCGACTAAAATGATTTTGACTGATTTACCGGCAAAGATTTTACTGATCTAACAAACAGCTTTTAGCGAAATTAATTTATTCGTACATATTTTAATTAATCATACACTCTTAGAAAACAAAGAATTTTCTGATCTTTAGCAAGAGTCGATTGATTATTTTTAAATTTAGATATATCAAGCGGACGAAAGCACCTTCAGAATAAATTCCCCACCTCCGTAGAGATAAAATTTGTATGTCAGTAATATATGTTTATTTACTCTATACCAACATTGTATGAATGTTTCTGTCGTATAAACAACTGTAGACTTCGAATTTACTTTTAAATATATTGTATATTGTTTGTCGACTACTCATGCAAAATGCATATAAGTAAGATTAATTAAGAATATCTATAGTCACACAAATATTTTGATTTATATTATATTTCCTCTACTCTGTGAAGCACCTGTAACTTTGAAAAAAAACAACGAAGAACTATACCTGGATCAGTGAAGGACAGTTGCAGAGAATATCCATATGCTATAAGAGTACTAGGTCGTCCGTAAAGCACAGCTCCAAACTTCATTCCTCTGTTATGATACAAACGAAAATAACTGTTGTGTGAGACGTTTACAAATAGTGTTACATATTCCTCCATTGGTTGTGCGACGGATATATTTTTAGCGTTCCAGTAAGACATGGGATGTCCATTTAGCCGAAGGTCACTTGTATCAGTCTTACGTACAGTAATGGCAATAGTATTGCTTGCGGTTGGATAATAATTTTGTGTAACAAACTGATACGAATCATGAAAATTGGAGACTCCTTGTGCAGTCATCATAAAAGGATCGCCGTACATGTTATCCCCGTTATATCCATACTGCATGACACTGATCGGGTTGTTAGCCACAATAACAACAGGATCGGTGCCAAACAGTACTTCTTCCACTGAACCCTTGTCCATGTATATTACAATATGTTTGCTACTATTGTAATGATGTAGCTCAGTGTTATCATGCTCTGCGAAAATTTTAAGGACGAAGTGTTCTCGGGGATAAATTGGCGGAATTATAAATTTTGATGCCCAATACTTGGCCGGAATCATTTGTTCGGCCAAATATTGCCAGTCTCCCTTTCCGACGGGAATATAAGAACCGGCTGATCCGGAGAAAACAGCCACTGGTTTAGTTGACGTTATTATTCTGCCGCTCACATCATTGCTTGATTTAAACTGATATGTTTCAAACTTTTGCAATCGAAATGTTATGTTAGAGCCTATGTGACCTTTAATCATTGTACTCAGTATAACATCTGTATTACTTTCAACACCGGCAACAAGAATCTCACTATAATTGGCGGAACTGGCCGGGTAGTATGAAGCTGTTATATAACGTGTACCGAGTGCATTGACTGGTAAAGCCAGAAATCCTTCCATGATATCACCGCCACCAGTAAGAACAGTCAGAGAAATGTTAACATCGGAATTTACTTCAATCCCTTTAAATTGTTTTCCAGCTTCAAATTGAAACAGAGTACTGTTAAGTGGTATGACAGTATAGTTTGAGACGGTGTAAGAACTGTCAAAGTTAATGAACGGTGCAGTGACACGAACGTGTGCAGGTGTATACCCTGTTGTTGTTACGTGAAGATGGATGGCAGTAGCACTGACCTGATTAACGAAACCCATGATGCCGACAGTAAAGTTCGTCCCAGCAGTAGCTGTACAACAAATAAATACATTAATTGATAATTTTCATGTCATAAACATACAATGTAATCTCAAATATTACTCTTAAATTTCTTTCAAAAAACTTAACATTGGATTTCAAACATGTTCTGCTATGCACAGAACAATACGCGTCTAAAGCAGCCGGTATGCAGGTCCGGATCATCCCTTCGTCTTCACCCCAAACGGAAGTGAAGTTATGAAGGAGGTATATAATACCGAGTTGTTACGAAGTACAGTACGTGTAGGATAATGTGACAGTGATGTAGCAGAAGGGTCCACTTTTATCGTGTGGGTATCTCCGCAATTGTAAGGGATTAAATCTTCTCTTTTTTGCATGCTGTACTTAATAAATGTGCTTTAACTTATTTGGAAACGTTGGTGGCATATTTCTGCATACACTTTTTTTGATAAATATCATGAAAAGTTTGTCATATTATGTCGAAATATATTGATAAATGGTAACATAAATTCTAACACAAGTGGCTGTTTTTCCTATATAAACATATAGGGAAAAGCCTGTATTTTATTTTACGATAAAATACAGCACGTTTTTCCAAGGACGACGTGACTTAAATGACGTAACGACGTGACGTATGTAAACAAGCGCGTCCAATCGTATCTCGCGTTTTAAGGTTACAATGATGTACTACTACGCGTTAAATAAAGTTCGGGATTGTTTTCAAAGAAAATAACGTGTTAGAATCGAAATACTAAATTGTTCCCTATATTTCATCATTGAATAAAATACAGTCTGTCATTTGGATGCGAAAACTTAAATCACTCGTGCTACGCACTCGTGATTTAATTACTACGCATCCGAATTCCTGACTATATTTTATTCAACGATGAAATACAGGGAGGCATTTATTATTTCTTAAATAAACGTTACTACTTTGCCAATTATTGCATACAGTTACTAAATAAAAGTTTTTTCGGTCAGATTAACATCTAAAAGTGAAAACAATTCCGATTATTATATGTTATTTGGTTTACTGACTTTGTATATAGGGATATATTACCCGTCTAGATTAATATTACCCGAGCCGTTTGGCGAGGGTGATATTATATCGAGGCGGGTAATATATCTCCATATACCACGTCAATTTTATTACCCTTGGCTTTCTTTAAATTTGAAGGATTCGGTTCACTTTTAATTCATTTAACGGCAAATAACCTTATGATACCCCAATGTCACTTCGTGACGTCACTTCATAACGTCACAAATCAGCACGTACTAATACACTGACGTACTGTACGCAAACACTCTCACGTTTAGCGTGGGGTACAATGACGGGATATGTCAAGTGTATATAACCGGCTTGCCTGTTAATATCAATATCTATTTACGTGGCATTGACCAATCAAATGGCTGGAAATTTCGTGGAAGGGTAATGAATTGTTCTATTTATACTACCTGAATCAGTCGCTCATTATTTCGTATGCAGTAGTGGGCACTATCATGATAATTAACCCTTTTGAATAAGATTATTATGTAGCGGAAAATAAAAACCTTTAGCGGAAAAAAATTATTTTTAATGATAAACTCTCTTTTTTTCAAGATAATTTTGGAATTACATTGTAAGTGAGACATTTTCTTGGTTATGTTATGCAGAAATATGTCACCATAGAAAACACATGTGAAACACCTATTAGTAAGTTTTATTACATCAGAAGTAACAGAGTTGTCTATCCGTACCCAGGTGCTATTATACCGTTGTTTTGTACCTAACTGCTTCTATTCTTTTGATACGTACGTGCAATACTTATAAACGCCGAGACTTCAAAATTATTTGTATAATGGCTACTACATATTTATGTAAGAAAACAATGTACATGTACTGTATTTCTGATATTTTGCATTGTGTATGGGGGCGGAGCTTAACTGTGATCTGTCTACAATAAAGAACAGTTACAATAGCGCAACACAGCAAATGTGCCATATACATAATACGCCTCCTCGAAATAACGTAATTATTCTCGCAAACAATATTTGCATTTACTGTGTAAACTGTTTTCACCAAATACTTACAAGCTTCACATTGATCTGCAGCGGCTTGGACACATCCGGTACACACCACCACCTGCAAATACAGTTAATTTCGTCGAATATAGACAATCCATTTCGTCATACATGTTCATATATATAGCATATATTTTACGTACAATCATTAGATATTGAATTCTTCGATTCCAATAAAATCTTCCCAAACACTGCTCATGGCGTGTTAATAACAGATTTTCACCTTGTCTTTGACTGTGTCAAAGTATTTTTTAATTAGTATTAACAGTTTTTTTTTATCAAGATACACATACTAGTACAAAAGCCGAGAACTGTCAACTAAAAAACAAAAAAGGACTATAAAATCGCGTACGTAGGAAAACTGAAGCTTACGTACGGGAATAAAACGCGTACAAGATTTGTTATCAACATACCTGTAGGTCCTTGACCTTCCAAGTAGCGGCAATAAATTATAAATCGACCGGAAACTATTTGCTAACTAAAGGTCTTTCCGACCTTGACCTACTGACCTCAACATTTATTTGAATGAGATTCCCGTAAGAACGAGAAACAGTAAAACTTTAGAGCAGTTCTAATCTTCATCTTTCAAGCTTCTTATAAATAATTTATTTAGAGAATCCAGATCGCTGACTTTACCTTGACACAGTACAACTGTATTTTGGCTTTGGAATTTAGTTCTGCTTAATTTATTTGGTAAATTGTTAGTGTTGTTTTGTTTATACTATGTATTTTCTAAGAATGCCTGATGTTAGATAAGTTTTGTTTTAAACTTATAGACTTAATGAGTTAATTACCATCTATAAAATTATTATGATTATTAGCGTACAAAGTTTTCAAGCATACACAGGGCCCGACAACCAACTGTGCTCCAGTTATTGGTCTGAAATTATTTTTAGCTTAAATATCATCACGACCTTGACCTTTGACAACCTAACTTCAAAAGAGATAGTGTTCATCTACCAGTCATAATCATCCTGATTAGTAAACTTGTGGATCTTAAACTTCATTGTTGTTCAGTTATTGGTGGGGAACTGTTTTCAATTAAAGGTCGTGGTGCCCTAGACCGTTGACCAATTGACCTCATAAGAAATTTAGAACGTTTGATGATCCTAGGACCAATCGTTCTTCACTTGCTAATCGGAAACTGTTTTTAACAAGAGATATATGTAAAACATGTATGCCCCCTCCCCCAGCAGCCAATAATTCAATTCTGTTGAAGGTCAGTGTGACTTTGACCTTTGATCTACAATTCGATAGTGGTCATCTACTTATCATGACCAACCTACCTACGAAGTCTGAGGGGCTTTAGGCCAAAACTTTCTCTTGATATTGATCGAACATGATTTTTTTTTCTGCTGACCTTTTGCTTTTTGGCCTCAAAATTACCATGATACATGAGCAGTTTGTTCAAAGTGAGCGTTTTACCTTGAAAAAACTATAACGGGCGTTTGTTTGGACACTTTGGTCACTTGTCGGATGAATCAGTTGGTGCATGTTTCTTTAAAATGATAAAAGATTGATAAAGGCTTTGGTTACTGAAAAAAGAACAAGAAAGTTGTAACTAAGAAGTTATATGTGACAATTATGTTGTGGAGTGCTGCTGTAATTGTGAAAGGATTTTGTTTAAATGATTTATAATTTATACTGAGATATATTTCAATAATTTTATCAAATAAACAACATATTCTAAAATTTTGGCTTTCAAAAGCTGAAATTAATGGCGAGTCATCACATGTGCATTCAAAAATATTTACATTATACCTTTGTGCTAGAAAGTGGACAATATAGTTTTCATTCCAAATCTCTGCACGAAAAAGGATATTGTCTTCATTCCAAACATTTTAGTCACAAAACACGCTGTTTACAATATTTGCTTCAGATTTTTGGTATTCGTGTTTTGCTATGTGTGTCTATATTGTAGAGGCGGTGTTTTAATGACACAGCATACGGCGGACTCTGGTGCAGTTTAAATGTTGTTTAAAAGTGTCTGGACGTGACCATCCTTTGCTGTTCGGATGTCAGCAGAAATTTGTTTTCGCAGTTTTAAATTTGAACCAGGCAAGTTCATTGTTTGTTTTGTTGTTGTTGTTTTTTTTTTTTTTTTTTTGGCGTTAGCTGAATAAGCTTGATTTTGACCTACTTTTAGGACCAATAAGAAATTAAAGCACGGTGAATGAAATGAATTATTGTGATTGGAACCAGGAGGTGTTTCTCCTCGGGTGAGTATTCGATTTGTTATTTGGAAGACATATCGTCTACTGAAGGACTGAAGGGTTGTTTTTTCAAACGGTTTAATAGGACCTATTTCGATTTAGAAAGAGCAATTAGCATCTCTACTTGATATTTGGAAGTGCCGAAAGTATACTCAATGCAGGTTTGGTTAATGTATATGATCTATTTCTGCTATTCAAACTTCAAGAATCTGAATCACACATGATGGTGAATGCATTTACCATGCAACTAACATTAAATCTGACCGATGACACCTGTCCGATGATTTAAGATTTAATCACATCAGTGACATGATAACACTTCGTGACCACGCCCATATTCCGGACTACTTCCAGTTTTAATATCAGGACTCCTCAAGTGCAAACATAGAGAAAAACTAATCAAAATATTTCTTTTATCCTATCATTTTTGTATTTTCGTTTACAAATCATGGTTTATGATGTAATTATTGTATAAAAATACAGCCCAAATAAATAAATTAAATGATTAAAAACAAATAGCGCGGCATCATAAAAATAGCAAACTGCCTGTAGAATTTTTATTTTTGAAATAAACATATTGTTGGCGACATTCATTTTCTTAGTCAGATCATTTTCTATCCATCTTCAACAATTTTGAAGCAACATTTGAGAAAAAGTTGACTTTCATTTTTTTATCACTATCTAATTTGCACAGTTAGTTCTGAATGCGTGACTGAAATTACTTGAGACCTATCAGCTACCTATCAAAGGTTGAAAACTGTCTTTAAACCACTCACCTTTTAACAAAAAATACGATATGAAGCGTTTGCATAATAAATAGAATATTTGTCAACTCTCTTTTGACAAAAATGATATCAGGTTCGGCAGATACAGTCGGAAAAGGCTTGGCAGAGCCTAATCTTTTCCGACCGCATCTACCTCACCTTATATCACATGTTATCAAATGACAGTAGCCTAATATTCTCTATTTATATGTCGTTTTCGACTGGCATTATCGTTCATTGGTTTTAAAACATACAGATTTCCTACCCCATCGCCAATGACGTCAGAAGAAAGTACTTATATTAAGGAATGCTCTTATTCATACGCTACTAAGATAAACTTGCGTTCAATGTATACGGTATGCAAGAAAAGGAATCTATCACTGGCGGCTAGGTATCTTATCCTGCTCAACGCCGTTAACTTAAATTTTTTAAGATAGTTCTTGTTGTATTTTATACGCCTCCGAACTTTAATGGGTCAACTGGGCGGACAGTAACAAATTGAAATACACATATTTCGAATAATTTTTTTCAAGATAGCATTGGTACTGTTACAAGCGAAAGTTTTAATGTTTGTATCTATAAATTATTCCAAAATGTGTATTTGGTGCTTTGTCGCGATTAAGCTGATTCGGTTTATTAAAAATTATGAAAATATTGGTTTTTAAAGTTTAACGTGTGAATGTATTTAAATATTTTCGACCGAATTCACCAGAATTAAAAGAAAAATACCTCTTACACTAAAGAAATGATTCATTCTGACATTCACATAAGACTACAAGTATTTGTCATGTATTATTGTATCGAAATATCATTCCGATCAATTCAGTCCAAGAAAGTCTGGTATAGATAAGGACAACTTGCTTCCGACGTGCTTTGTAACGAATAATAGCTGACTTGATGTTTGAATATCTTTTCTAGATTGACGTACCGTAATAGAAACAAGATATTTCTTGCGATTCGTTTTATATAATAACGATTCAGTGGTCATTACTGCAAGTCGGCTTTTTTAAATAAAATTATTAAAATCACAACACCGGTGACCGGTGATGTATATATTGTGTCATGCATGGCTTTCACTAGACAGGCTTTAATAAAAAAGAGTTTTTCATAAAACACTATGCGAATCGTACAAAAATCCGCAAGTTCAGTTTAAGCCAAACATGTTGACATAAGTAACATAGTAACGCCATTGTTGATATATTGTCGTCCCAGAACTAAAAATCGATTTAGCTGAAAACTAACGCTTTGAAGTGTTTCATTTTTTATAATAAATGTGTAAGAATAAGAGTTTAGAAAGAGCAAACGGATGAGAAGAATTGTCTTTGTATCATTTTATCTAAAGTTTAAATCCTATACAGTAAAATCCGTACATTGTATATAACGACTCCGGATATAGCAAACTTCTTGATATAAGGAATATATTTTCTGGGCCCGATTTTTTCCCTTCTTTGTTTAATATGAAAATGCTATATGGATATATCGTATACCGCATATAAGGAACAAATTGAAAACAAGAAATATGTTTAAGAAAGATAAACGGCGTTGAGCCGAATAAAATACCCGAGAGTCGGATATTCCAATCCACACCTGCAGTCAGTTGCATACCGTATATCATTTAATTCATAAAACAACTGGACAGTTGATACTGTATACAAGCAGTCTATATTCAGATAGGCAGCATGAGCGATCACGTGTATTGTTAGACCGTATGTGCAACTGGCATTGTTTGCAATCATTCTCATAATGATGGTTATATCTACTAACAAAATATTAGCGAATAATGCTGTGAATATTTCAATGTTTCACATGACCCTTAACGCCGCCAACTTGGATTTACATGTATAGACGGCAGCTAGGTAATGAAGCGATCACGTGACCAGGAGAGTCGTTTACAAATTCGATTCCATTAGTAACATTTGATTACTCCAAAAAGATGGTCAAAAGCCAACTTATTCAGCTACGCCGAAAAAATACCCTTGTTGTAAAAAAAAATGTTTACCAGTCCATATAAAATACTGCAAGACGCTCTCGTTGTTTTTACAGATAATTTTCAAATTATGCATTTGATACAGAAAAATCGAACACAATTATGTTGATAATGGTGTTAATTATGTTTAAGTTAATTAATTTTACTGAATCTGTCACTTTGAGTCTTTGTCAACTAGCAAGAATATGTTTCAAAATGTATCCGTTCTTCATAATAATTCACTAATTTATAGTTCTCTTTACATGAATTATTAGTGTCAGTATACTACAATATTATGACATCCCGACTAAAAGATACACAGTTTACATGAAAGGAAAAACAAATGAAACAGAAAACATGCACCCCACCCACTAAAGACAATAGTGTTCTACCTTAAACCATAACTCAAGCATGTGGACTTCACAATTTAGTGATGTGTAATAAACTGTTGATGTGTAAGATTGAAAGAACTGTTCAACTATTTCTGTGGTCGAGCATCTGGAGCAGACATTAAACTAGTAAATAAGTGCCAGTTTGAATAATTTCATCATTTGACTTTGTCAGGAAACTTGCACAAAAATTGGATATTTTTCATGTAAGTAACCCAAGAACTGAAATGACATGTTTTAACAAATTTTGCAACAAAACACACTAAAACAGGTTCTAAAAGCTTATATAACAGTAATTTGATTGTGTATTATGTCAAAAGACCACCAGACTACATTTTAGTAATAGCATCATTTTTTCACTGGTGGCCATTTTGTTTTGGACAAGTTACCTTAAACCAAGGCGAGATGTAATGTTATGAGTTTACAATTTTAATTCTGTCACATTAATTGCATGTAATAACTTATTCTTTTACTGTAAGCTAACAAATTAATATGAAAATAAAATAGCAAGAACTTACCAATAGAAGAAAACTGCAAAAGAATTTTCTCATTTTGAAAGTGACGATGAACAAAATTTGTCTGTGTGTTATCTCTTGTGACGTAATAAAAGGTTAAAGCGTGATTTACTTTGTTATTTCCCATGCATTTTTATCTGTTTGACCTGCCGAAATAGATTAAAGTTTTTATTGACTCATTGCAATCTCATGGACAATTTTATGATGGGCCGTTAGCAATACATGTAATACTTAATTTATACCGATAAAAAAGAAAATATCAAAAGCTATACAAAGTACATGTTTGTACTAATTATGAATGGATCAATTATTAGGCACTCCAAGACTGTACGTGTATCGTACATCTGTTTGTCTGTCTGTCTGTCTGTCTGTCTGCCTGTCTCACAAAATTTGTACCATGACATTTGTCCAATAAATCATATTATAGCAAAATGAAATTTTATCCGTACTTTAATGTTTGGTGCATGTTATGAACACTACGTCCATGCTTTTCTTTTCATTATTAAATGCCATGTTCCTTGAAGTTTACATTTAAATATTGCTGTTTGATGCTTCAAACTTGAGTGACTTACCTTGACATAAGTACGTTATAGTATTGATTTTGTAAAGTCGATTTCATACGACATCCGGGCTTTTGAAACTTAGTTCCAATTATTGACTTAGTTTGTTCTACTGCTGCACGACAGCAATTTTAGACGGTTTCGCTTTCTACACAAATATGCTTTTTACAGGTCAAAGGCGTATATTAATTCTCGTTTCATATTTCCGCCGGGAGGATACGGTAATGGTTTCCGTCCGTCAGTCCAAACGTGTGCCCGTCTGTTCGTCCAACATTCTTGCCCTGGATATTTGTCAGAAACCGCTGACTTGAATTCAATAAAACTTCATAAACTGCTTCACTTTCAAGAGGAGATGTGCATAATAACAATTATGTGACGTTTCGCGGAGTTATTGCCTTTTGATTGCATTTTTATATAGACTTCTTCATTTTCAAAAAGAGATGCACATATTATCAGCATGTTCTAGTATAATGAATATTTCATGTTCAGTGAAACAGAAATTAATCAGATCCCGGCTAGTAAGAAAGCTAGTAAGAAAATCTTGCATGATTCGTTCACTGTTAGCTTATTAGTGTTTACATCATATAAAGTTGTGTAGAACTACAGTGCCTTCAGCGCTTTGACCTAGTAAATAGAGTAAAGCGATGTTCTTTGTCAGGGACAACCTTGGCATGTGTTTGTCAAAAATAGTTTGTAGTCCCGGCATTGGCTGACATAATTTTGATAAGAGGAGTGTATGTTTCCATTTTGAAATCGACCTTAGATATATATGACCTCGTCTTATCAATGTCGGCTCATTATGTTTGTAATATGTAAAGTTTATCTACTTTGTGATGATATCAGGCGTTTTTTGAGGATCTCAGCATGACCTAAAGTTGGCCAAAAAATACCGGCCAATTTTTCCGATGATTGGGTACAAAATGTGGCTTGTAGCCACTTAGATTTGTCGACGTTTTGTCGAGTTACTCAACTTAATAGCTATATAATCGCATTGACCTAGAAGGTTAGCCCAGTGGCGCCTCTAATACCATCCCAAGATAGGTATTTATGTATGCTTGCTATGTACAAAGTTTGGGGACATTTTGACTATATGAACTTAAGTTATTTTACAGAAACCGTGTTAAATGTTAAACAACAACATGTCTTACTTTATAATAGGGATATTCGTTGAAACGAAATGTAATTTAAATATTACAGTTGTTTGTGTATCAAAATGTATCCTCGTAATAATTTTGACCTTTTTCGACACAGCTGCTTTCATGTATTTAGTTACAAGAAAAGAGTATCATCTTCATTATTTATACCGGAAAGAGACTTTAAATAGTAATAGAGGTACCGTCTGGAGTTTGAACGGGGAGGGGGGCGGGGGTAGAGTTCTGGTTTTGAGAGACTCTAAATATCTTCCAACTATATGTTTATGTTTCATGGATTTGGAATGATGTTTATGGGCAAGCACACATTCATAACTTAAAGGATGGGGTAAGATGGTAATGGTTCTTACACTCTGCACTCCTCATGTGCGAAATATCAACTCAATGCTCTTGACAAGCACATTAACATAAAGGGTGAGGATTCAAAAATGGGGGTAAGCTACAGTGTAGTTATGGTATATTTTACATGTATAAGTAAGTAACATGTACCTATATATCTGTCAACATTAATGCTGAGAATATAGGAAAAGGGTTTGGCAACGAACTTTAAATTATTCATTTTTAGATTAAGATCTGTAAATTAACTATACACATTACACTTTAGAACAGCTTATTTTTATGCTTTTGAATTTTTAATAACACTATCTCAATAACAAACAAGGTTACTATATGAGGGTTACCAATGAGAACCAGTTGTTGCAGTAAATATCACATCACTGAACTTGTGACATCATTCATGCTGTTACAAGAACAAATTTATATCAAAAATTTGAATAACACCGATGTTTGTAAAACATAAGCTGACATTTTCTCTCTTGTTCAGCTGATGCAAAAGAATGGAATAAAGTATAATGCTCAACAATATTGCTGTTACAGAAGCATTTCTGTTCAGTCTGGTGACTCCCTGTAGTACTTTTACCATATTTGTGTCTAGTGAAATTCTTTTAAAGTTCTGCTTTTCAGACCACCCTATATTAAAACCGCCCTCGATATTGAGACCAACCATTTCAGAACCAAGCGGCCCATTTTATAGTCAAAAAGTCTCGATAAAAAACCTTTTCAATATTTAGACCAGTCCGAAAGGTGGTCTTATTACAGGAACTTTTCTGTATTACATTTCTAGAGTACCTCGTACATGGAAAGTGTTTCCAGATACAAATTATATTGCTGATATTTGAATAAATAATTATAGCCAACTATTGCTCTTTTCTTTGTACAGTTAAGTGCAACTAAGGCAAAAAACACGGTAGAGCCCATAGTTTGCTTCTCTGATACACAAACATTACATTCAGAATGTAAGTCAAAATCTGGTGGGATCTTCTTGAATGCTCAAACAGAATACAATGTCAGTAGAGCAGACACATAGATATGTTCACTATACTGCCATTTTCTGAAAATGTGCTTCCTCAAGTCTCTAAGAGTCTGCTATAGTTAGTCAGTCTCCAAATGTACAATTAGGCAATGTCACCAAATGTACAGTTAGGCATTGTCACCAAATGATAAGTTAGACAATGTCACCAAATGTACAGATATAGGCAATGTCACCAAATGTACTATTTACTGTAGATATAAACAGATCACAATGGTAACATTGTCCACAACAATAAAATTATCTGGTCTACAGATACCCGGTAACACACAGGAGCAGGATGTGGGATACAAAAAAGAAGATGACGCTATTATCTAAATTTCTTCTCGTTTACTTTTATACTCGAAACGTGATATCCAAATCTTTGTAGCATGTAGGGACAATAAATGTTTATGCATCGTATTTTCTAACATCTTTAATCCTAAAGCAACATTTATTGTTCACAAGTGGGTTAAATTAATATTTGCAAACTGAATAGCAAACTACAAAGTATTCACCAACTGAATGTGTTCCTTAACCCATTATGATACAACTAATTTTCTTTCATTTTAAACATCTTGCAAAAAAAGCTACATTTAAACACATATTCTTGTTAATATCAAGTGAATACAACTTTTGGAGTTAATTAAATTAAAGTAGACTATTTCACCGACCCTGCCATTTTAAGAGCACGTAACAAAACACATCATGCCAGTTGTTTAAAAGTCACGTTTATATTCAAGTTTGTCCAGTTACTTTAGAATTTTAAGAACATAATTCTGTATGTTCTTGCCTATAAGAATTGCAAATAATATTATTGCAAAAATTCTTAGACTTTTTATTATGTTTTTTCCTCCCAAGGAAAATCGTCGAATTAACAAACTGAACACTGCCGAATCAGGTTAACTATAACAAATACAATCCATACAATGTTTCATCACTGCACTTAGCACGAACTTGTCTGAAATTGCGATACTTCGGAGGAAAGCTTTGATTTCAGCGGTGCATTTAAGCCGTTTCTTGCCGTCGCGTTGTAATGCTCCTTCGGCTGATTCAAGGCGAGGACGAGTTTGTTGATGGCCATGTCAAGGGACTGTATACGACGTCCCTTAGCCTCAATCGCCTTCTGCTTTCTGCATGTCGTCTTGCTCATTTCATAATTCATTTTCTACATATCGCAATCTGTGAATAAATTACATTGTGAGACCATCTTGATAACAACGTTAAATAACAGCAATTATATTTAATGACTCTAACTCGACAAGTTCTTACATTAAATGTATTTCCTTTCATTCATTTATTCTATAAATAGTGTATACTTGGACATACATGTTAGGGGGGAGGTGACCTGCTTAATTTAGATAACATATGACACAACTGTGAACATATATTGCTATTACATTGCTCTTTTAGTGTTATTTTTTTGTTTTGTTAAGGCTTAAAACTGGTTACAATCTGGTCCCTCTCTTGCATTTCAGCTTTTGCCATATCCCTTACTTTACTTGTTTTCCCACTTTATACATCAAATTTCAGTATCAGAAAACATTTCCAAAACTGCAGAAAACCTTCTAAGTCTACTAATATCGAGGTGAAAAATTCTCAACTACATTTTGTATTAACAAAATATCTCAATATAGAAATATTTCAGTGCAGAAAAAGAAATGAGCTCACAAAAAACTCAGTTTCTAACTACTTCTTCTACTTCTTGCCAACTCCTATCTTATATATTCACATACAACAGGATTTATAGGAAAAATAAATGGCAAAAGGTATAAGTGGGTTAACATTGCCAATATAACCGAAATGCGAAATAAACAGGATTCACAGCGGTCATGGTTTGTGAAATAATTATAAATCAGACGTGCAAACAGAAAACATAAACCATGGGTAATTGTTTGGCATTACAATACTGATGTATCTAAGAATTTAAAAACCCATATTTCGGGACCAGAAAAGACAGTCAGTTTAGCAGACACATTTTACTTATTGTTCGACATCCTACTCACCCTATGTAATAATATACCCTCCTCAATTTTCTAAATGGACTTATCCTTCAGTCAATAAGGACAGTACCATTAATTGCACAAAGGGGTGCAAAATGGCAATTTATTGACTGAATAGCAAACAAGGCGTATCATGATCAGACTGCAAAGGATTATCATTTAATGTCGGCAAGGTCAAAAATGAAGCAGCAGTGTATGGTGATGGCTCATGTCAAAATGGAAAGAGAGCATTGACCAAAGATCAAGACAAAAACCCCTTGGCTTAAAAATGAGCACTGACCAAAGATCAAATTACAAAACCCTTGGCTGAAAGTGTGCACTGGCCAAATATCAAACTAAAAACCCCTTGGCTGAAAAGTGAGCATTGACCAAAGATCAAACTTAAAACCCATTGGCTGAAAAGTGAGCATTAACTAAAGATCAAGCTAAAATCCCTTAACGTAAGTAACTTTGATATTTGTCTGTACTCTTTAATCTCATTAATCTTTTCAACAATGTTCAACGATGTTGAAACACATTCTCTGGCATTTTTATTCAGTTACATGCCTAGGTCATTCCGAAAAAATAAATTAAATATTTGCCACCATCCAACGCAAAAAGGAAGCCACATCTTCTTCGCAAATGTAAGTACATATTTTCACGGACCTATATACACATGGATTGGCAACTCTCCTATTTTTCTATGCAGGATATCGAGTTCGTGTGTACGGCCGGATTTTGGCAAGATTCAATAAACAAAAGCATTGTATCTTCATAAACAGTCTCCTGTCTAAGCAGTGCCAAACAGATCAAAAAATAATCAATACAAATCACTTATTTACCATTACCTTGGATGAATTTAATAATACTTTTCATAAATATCGATAATTTAATTACTTTTCGTTTAAATATGTAATCACCTCTGTCTAATATTGGTCGTCTTTTTTTTCTTTTTGTTTTATCATTATGTTCCTCGCTTTCCTGCAGCCTACATTGCCATGCCGCCGCCGCCGTTGTCATCTCCTTTTCGTGGTCGTTCAATCACTCTTCAGCATTTTTTAATCGTTGCAGCGCGTCCCCAAACTAATATGTAAGGACACTCAACTCCGTCTCATACTGAAGTAGTACTAGGACTAGTTATTCTAAAACTGAGGATATCGTCATTCCCGACACTTCTAAATTCATATAACAGCACAGCGGTGCTCGTTGAAATTTACCATTAGACGTCAACTAAAGTGTTGACTACTTTCTGACAAATTTGCTGACTTACTCTACACCCCTCACTATCAAACATCGCTGCTTATAGGTTATTAATCTAAATAAATACTTCTTGCTTATAGAGAAAACTGAAACAGGAGCAACAAACGCTAGCTGCCTCTGAATAGAAAATCACAAAGGGAGGATTGAATGCGTAACTACAGTAGCGTAAGTGTTTCATTTATATGCACTGATATGCAACTAGTTTCTCATTCAACCCTCGAAAATTAAAACCTCCCCAAAATGTGCATTTAATATACTTAATTCAATAGCTATAACTGGAGTTTTGTTAAATAGGTGACGCCATTTTCACATTAATAGAAATTGCCACGATAATTATGCCGAGACATCGGGTTAGCGGAAGACAGTTAGGTAGTGTGTGTAGTGTATGTAAATTGTTATTTGGGGAGTTGAAAGGTTCGTGGTTAGTACCATAGTGTATCATAGTGTTATGGCATACGATAAGGGTCAAAAGTCACATTTAGCAGGTACCTACTAATTATATAGTAAGTATCTACTAATTATATATTATAAACGGCTGATAGCCCGAAGGTGCTATAGTTGAAACTTGACTAATTGACAACTGTCTGCCATTTTGTTCCATTTCTGTTGAAGAATTTCATTAATTATATTAAGTCAATACATTACCCGTTCACTTTTTCTGAAAACTAACCGTCCCTGGACGGGGTCAATTTTTACCCGAGATCATAATTTTAACAGTCTTGAAGATTTCAACAATCTTGATTGAGGTCAAGTAGGCAATGCCGCACACTACATATCTAAGCTCTATGCCTTGTGGTTGGTTTCATAGATGAAGATTTAAAAAAAAAAATCATATATAAGCCTATGTAAAAACAAATGACCCACACGTCGCAATAGCTCAACCTGGTTCTTTGTGCCAAGGGAGCTTATAATAAAATGCAGAGTCTTCATAGTAATTAGGGTAAATAAAATTACCCTTTCTTTCTAGTTTATTATTTGTGTGTACCAAGCAAATAACAGTATTTGGTTTACTGACCACGTACTCCTTACATTGATAACGAAATGACTAACTTTTAATTGATGTCAGTGGCCGGTGAGGGTTTTGCTATATCAATTAAGAAGTTTTATTTTTAGTTCTTTATTCAAACGTATGTCACCCCCACTAAATAGCCATAGGGGAGATTTAATGTATAAGTCAGTGTGACATTGACATTTGATCTGCTGACCCCCAAAACAACAGAAATACATGTGATCTATTTCATAGGATCAATCATCATGTGAAGTTTGAAGACGATGGGTCATATGGATCTAAAGTTAATGAAAGGAAACGCTTTTCATGGTTCATGTCTCTGTGACTTACTGACCCATAACACAATAGATATCATAATTATACTCAATAAATCTAATCATTCTATGAAGTCAGAAGACTGTGGGTCATATGAATCTCAAGTTATTGAGCGGAATCGATAAGTGCCGGAGGGACGGACAAGCTGGGGAATGCTTAATATGTTTACTTATTTTAGATTGCAAATTTACGCTATTCATTGAGCGAAAACATCAGTTTAAGAAAGTGTTAGGTTGGAGATCAATTCATATTAAGGGTAACAAAAACATTTGGAAACTTTAAAAAAAGTGTCAGAGTAAAAAAAAAAAAAAGGCCCCCCCCCCACAAAAAAAGCCCCCCCCCCCCCCCCCAAACCCCCCCCCCCCCCAATATAATTCATGTTTGCGAATAAAATACTTAAATTAAAAGGACATATTATATTTGTCCTTTCAAGTACTTGTCATGTATTGTTTCATTTTTGTAACTGTCATCCGATGTTTTCCTATTCATACAATTAATGTCCTCATTGTTATTCTGTTTCAAATTGTTATTTTTCTTGTATGTTCTACTGTCATTGTTAATGTAAGGCCAATTGTTGTTATATATTTCCTTCACTTGCAGGTGTGTACAAGATAATACGGTATAACTATCGGTTGATGCAATTTCTTGACGCTTCGTTCACTGTGTCTCTCCTGGTTTACTTCCAGCCTTTACAGTTTCGTCAGCTGAGGGGTCAACGAAGTCCTTGCCTTCCGGCTCGTGGTAGTTTTCACATTCTCTTATTGCATTATTAGACACCTGTAATGAAAAATACAATTTCGTTTAATTCAACAATTCATTGTTATTTTACCTGAAATAGAAACCGCTGTAACAAGTCATATCAGATCACCAAAATGTTACGAAGTACAGGAATGCTATCAATACACCATACATAACGTTAAAATATACTTATAAAATCAGTAATAGGCAGAACAGTTTTTAGAGGACAGATGAAAATAAAAAGTATATACGAATTAACCTTTGAAAGTTTATTATAGCACGGATGGTGATGTTTCTTGACCGGATTATTATTCTTCTTGTTGTATGAACAGTTGAACGCCCAGCGTCTCATCTCGCTATCGTTTGGTCCACTTGTGTGAAGTAAGTTACAATGGAACAATAGAGCGTCTCCTTTTCAAAAAAATGCAAAAAATAGTCACGTGACCTATTTTTATTAGTAAAACAATAATATAATTTACGTAGCTTTCCCATTTGTTCTTTGATTATAGTATTTAGGATTGACTATTTATTAAGTATCAAGATGTAAACATGTATCACCGAAGTGTGTTTATGGATATGTAAGAAACTTTGATAAGTTTGTTTATCAAATAGATGACAATTATATGAGAAAACATTAGCATATACACTATTTTACTTGTCTTTAGTCGCCATTATATTATTCCCTTATTAAATAAATGACTTAAAACTATCGGAAAATGAATAAGAAAACTGAATATATGCGACAATATCATTCCCTTGTTAAATGAATGCCTTAAACTAGAATACAAAACTGAATATATGTCGCCCCATTAATTCATATACCCTGATATCGCTGTAGTATAACGATACAATTGCATTTTAACAATATACAGCAGATTAAAAATATTTGTCGATTTGCCGACAGTAGGGGCTTTCGAGGAAGATTAAATGGCTTCAGTAATTCGGCTAGGGGCTTTCAATGGATATAAAGCGGCCTGAATAATTTAGCTAGGAACTTTCAAGGAAGATAAAGCGGTCTGAGTAATTCAGCTAGGGACTTTCAATGGAGATAAAGCGGACATAGTAATTCAGCTAGGGGCTTCCGAAAAGCGGCCTGAATAATTTGGCTAGGAACTTTCAAAGAAGGTAAAGCGGCCTGAATAATTTGGCTAGGAACTTTCAAAGATAAAGCGGCCTGAATAATTTGGCTAGGAACTTTCAAAGAAGATAAAGCGGCCTGAATAATTTGGCTAGGAACTTTCAAGGAAGATAAAGCGGCCTGAATAATTTGGCTAGGAACTTTGAAAGAAGATAAAACGGCCCGGATAATTCTACTATGGCTTTCAAGGAAGCTAAATAACGAATAATTCGTTACGATTGTTCAATGGTGCATAAAGGAACATCACACGGAATAAATGAGATATAAATTGTATTAGTTGTTCTGCATACAGTCTGTCAAAGGCTGCTTTTGGACGTTCATTCTTGCAGGTGATCATTTTAAAACAAAAGCCAAGCTGATCAAGCTGATTTCTAGTTTAGCTTAAAGCTAATCTTGTTGCATGTCTATGGAATACTTGAAGACAAATTAATCAACTCCCGACATAATTGACGAAGTATAGGAAGGTAGAAGAACATTTAATATGTTCAATAAAACCACATAATATGTTACCTGGCTGGAGATTGATATAGAAGTGGTCATAGATCTTCTCTAGATGTTTGACTCTCTCTTTATCGGCACCTTGTTGTCCCCCATCGAATGTATGATCAATGCGACCTGCTTTATGACTTCCGACAAGTACCTGTTATAATAAGAATTACTTTGTTGAAAATGAAATATTACCGTCAAGTTAAAAACGTTGTACATTTTATGAGACATAAAGTGTTGTAAATTTGAATTCCTCGTTTCATCATATTAACTCTAAACTTATTCATTTACGTTTTGTTTCTGCTACAAAAAATAAGAATATGGAAACCACATGTTTTCCATGTAAACATGTGTGTATCATCTGTTAAGGAATGCAAACTATGTTTTTCATATGTAAAATACATATGGACCAGTACCACTTGAAAAAAATATGATATTCATATGTGTCCACTTTTGGTAGCTTTTACCTGTTTTTCATATATCGCTACCTATGAAAAACATATATATTCCTATGGCCCATCTGTAAAACATGTAAAAATATGCGGCTGCTCTATTTAAAATCGGTGTGCTTTGTCCTGTGGAAACAATGTTTTGACCATATGAAAAATGTGTTTCACCTGAGTTTTACGTATGGTGCAATTTTGCTGTGTACAAAAAGATTGTCTTGTCACTCTGTATATGTTAAGACCTCTTTTTTGACATACTGTTGTTAAATGTACCATTGTTCGTAACTGCTAGTACTCCTCTATTGCTCTAACATACCTGACATCTTCAAGTACATGTATATAAACCTGATGCTTTGACCTGTTGTTTGACCTGTTGTGTTGACCTGTGGTTTGACCTGTTGTTTGACCTGTGGTTTGACCTGTTATGTTTTTATGCATGCAACTCACATGTCCGAACCACTTTCTTGCAATCCATCGTTCGTTCTACTTATGTACATTGTATACCTTTTTCTTGCAGTCTATCGTTACTTGCAGTCCATCGTTCTCTTTCACGCATACTACTCACATAACCCAATCACTTACTTGTAATCCACCGTTCTCTTTAATGCAAGGGTCTACTGCCAAGAACATACTAATCAAGTCTGGCTTCAAATTTCCGTTCTTGTACCAGTATCTGTGAGAAATAGTTATCTTCTTTCTTTAACAAGACTTAGTGTAACAAAACACTACCAACACTTTTCTCCATAGATAAAAGTTAATTATACTATCTTTTGAATAAAGAGTTTTCAGATGCAACTATTTTTCACTTGATAGTTCCGTTCATTTTCCAAGGGAACGTATAAAAACTAGTTCTCAGTCAAACAGAGTGAAGCCTTCATTTGACGTCAAACTTGTTGGTTAAATGAACTTGTATGAGCGGTAACATCCGCTTTAAGTTTCAGAGTCTATGCCAGCTCCAGAGTTTAACCACGTACCTTTAAGTACTCATTTCAATCACGTGACTATGGTATTCTTGCATGTTGTTAGCAATATTCAATGTAGTTTTTAATACTAATAACAGGCCGAAAATGCGTCTAAATGTCTTTGTTTCCTTACTTCATATGGAAAGCCGAGGAATTAGTGTCATATTAAGATATACAGAAAACCCCGCTTATAACGAACTCATTGAGATCAGTTTATAACAAACTCCGGATATAACTCAATTAATTTGTTCGTTATATCCGGAGTTTGATATATCAATATAACATTTTCATATAAAATAAAGAAAGAAAATAAATTCGGGCAAAGAAAATTTGTTCCTTATATCCGAAATTTCGTTATATCCGGAGTCGTTATATACGGAGTTTACTGTAATGCTCACCCGTAATCCTGGTGCCACTCAAAGCTACCACCTTTCTTTGCGTCTTTCATCATAATTTTCGTATGATAATGGTACAGTTCATCTCCACCCATCAGCTGAAAAATGACGCTAAAACTAATTCAATGTTACCCTTTCAAGGGTTGGGAATAAAAAGTTTCAGTAAGATTAATGCCAATGAATAGAGAATTATAAAAAATGTGCAGAAAAGCATTTTACACTGACTAGGACCAGATATAGAGCAAAGGTGAGTATCATCGATCATGTAACAGAACATTGACTGCTGTTGCTTTCTGTGTCTGAAAGACGACTTTGAAGTGGTTACTTTCATCCAATAGAAATCATTATATCAAATCATTCTGTGGCAATTAAATTTAATGTCTATGTATTAATTTCGGCCCTCACTATGTTTTTTTAAAACAAAAAGAAATACATTGAACAAAGGAACACTAATAAGAAACATTTTCAGTGACATTTACAAATGAAAATGAACATTAAGTTTTAACGAAATTATCCTTTTACTCTGATCCATTACATGAAGCATCCGGAAATAAATAACGGAAAATATACGTATCATTAGCAGTTACTATGGTTTCTGTGTTTCTATGAACTGCTTCAACCATTTACCATAGTAAACATGTTTTGTTTAGCTTGTAAATGATCATATTTTGTAATCTGGTTGTAAGATATTGGATTTGTAATCCTTTTTTTCTTTTGATTGTTTATAGTCCCGGCCGACCCTAGAATATCTCCTTGGATGAACTTGCGCAGGCTGAGGAGAGACAGGTGCAGATACAAAGGATACACGTGAGACTACCTCTTGGTTTCTAACCTGGGTGGGAATCACTGAAAAACGTTTCTAAAATTTCCAGTGCCCCGGCCGGCCGGGATTTGAACAGTGGACCTCGGATTGGTAGTCCAGAGCGTAAACCACTCGACCACCGCGCCACCTTTGTAATCCTTGTTTCTGAAATACTTACTATAAGGAACAAATTAAACAGAAAAACACTCATCTAAGATCAGAATAATATATTATTTTCGATTTTGCCGATGGCAACGAAATTGACAACCTTTTCACACGTAGACGCAACTTTTTCACATCTTGGAACTAATCCAAGTACGTCATTTCCGGCATAAGACCATAACAACACTCGTGGTTCTCTTCCAGTCGCATCCGGAACCTGAAACGGAAACCAACCCTAAACTATTTCAAATATCACGGTACCTGCTCGCATGTCGAGACGACTTTTTCACAACGAGGAACCAGTCCGAGAACGTCATTGCCACAATAGCTCCACAACATCATCCTAGGTTCTCTGCCATCTGCATCTGGAAGCTAAAGAGGCACGCCCTACACAACGATTTTCATCGATATTTGTATTAAGAATTAATAACAGTTTGAAAGAAGTTTGACGCCAAACAATTATAATGTTTTGGAGGATATCACATGATCACCCTGATCATATTAATACGAATTAACTTTAGAGGGTTCGGAAACATGACCTCATGTTCTGAATTTCAGTATCTTTCATTTTCTTGCATGTAGTCCAGCAAGTGGATCGCAGATTCGCTGTTGAAATGAATAAAATGACACATGTACATTTAGTCAGGTATTGAAAAGCTGCTGTTTTAACAATAAACTAACATTTAATTCATCCATAGTGGATAAGAGGGGATAAATGTATAGTATGGAACTAGTATTTACATTTAATTCATCCTAATAAATTATAGTAGATAACGGGACACACATGTATATAGAGAACTAGCATTTTATTCGCCCGTAGAACACACAGAGGCCGGTATCAAACTCATTACTCTATGCTAAATTGCAATGACAATGTAGTATATACAGTTCATTTTTCTCTAAAAAGAGTTTGATACCGGCCCCTGTGGTAGAACACGTATATAACATGCCATGAATATACAGTATGTACTGAACAGGCATTTAATTCACACGTAGAACGTAACTGGACGTTACGGTATTTTAAAAAAAAACTTTGGATTCCCTTAGCTAGATGAACATATCTATTTCGTAGATGTAAAACAGTTTAAAGCATACTCCATAGGAATGTTTCTCAACAAGACCATACTCTTCCAACGACTTCTTGATCTTCCCCGTCTCCACGCTGTCCATCATACCCCTGAAATGTTCATAAGTATATAGATGTAAATCCATAAATCAATCAGAGAGCGGATCAGTGGTCTCGTGGTTAACGAGCTTGACTTGTTCGCAAGTTCGATCCCCCGCTCCTCCACTAACATAACTAATGGTCTTTGGGAAGAGACCTAAAACCGAGGTCCTATGAATTGGTGTTGTACACTGGGCATGTTAAAGATCCAGCCTGGGATGTCTCTGGAACGAGACGCGTTCTGTATCTTGCAATATTCCACGAAACCTAAAGTAACTAAACTCTTCTGGAGGCGTTGGTCATATGGATTAGCCGGTACCAACAATAAAACTCTGAAATCCAAAACTAAATCAATCAGTTGAATGTATGTGTGTAGGGACATTTGATTTGGAATAAATAATAACAGAGCTTTCTGAGAGGCATTTCCTTTTTTTAACTCCAAAAGAAAATTGGTTCCGTATCAAGTCTATTGAAATTGACAGATTGCATGAAATATTGTCGCTGTTCTTGGTGTGTTACTCTGAAGTGCAGCGAACCTTACATACCTGATGTGGGAGGAGGGCAGGAGGCGGGGCGGAGATCCCTCTCTGTTGGTTATAATGTCGATTATTCATACTAACATGTATCTACTATCTACATAGTTACTATATACCTAGTTTTAATCGAAAAAAAACAACATTGAAACAGAATGTAACCCATGTTCAAACAAGGCAAAGTTATAGAAATAAATTAATAGATAGCAAAGGAAGCAAACATAACGTACCATTTGGCTAACTATTCATAATCTTTGGATAAAACTGAGTATTAGAGTCAGATACATGTAAAACAAAGCTCCCTAGATTTTCAAATTTTGTTAGGTACAATGTACCAGTATGCATGGGAGTCATACTGGGGTCTAGGCAAGTTCACCAGGGGAGACAACCGACAGACTATAAGCAGTCTAAACGAAGCATAACATACCTGACAATTATGAATCCATTTTCATCAAAAGCACGGCGTACTTCGTCAGTTACCCGAAACTCAGTATCTTCATGCTTAAACTCTAAATAGAAAATATAATACAACAGTAAAAATTAAGTTGAAGTATGAATCTTACTTCTACGGGTCTAAGGCTCACCTTAAATATTTCAAAGGAATCTTAGGGATAAAGACTAGACCAAAATAGTCACTAACATAATTAATATGTCAGTTGTTGATGATGGACGTACGGACGGACACACAGACGGCGAATAAATGTTTTCTGACTGAAACACATGGTACAGTAAATTCCGTATATAATGACTCCGGATATACCGAAAATCCGGATATAAGGAACAAATTTTCTGCCGGAGTTTTTGTCTTTATGTAATGTTAAAATTTTACATGGATATAACAAACTGTGGATATAAGGAACAAGTTTAAGTGGTTCCAATAAATTCGTAACACATTTTAACTAACTTAATCCACATAAGAGTTTACAATCGTCAATGTCTGAGCTTCGGCTTACCGTTTCCATGGGGACCAAATCCTTCTTTTGGCATTTTGCTGTGTTTAACAAACCTGTAGAAATTACAAAACAAAACTATGAGCATCGATACAACTGCGGGCAACATATGTACATGTACGTGTAGTCATAAATAGAGCAGTGAAACATACACAATTGAATTTACAGCTGGGGTTTATCTTAATAACGATTAGATGCAAATAATTAAGCTAGTTACCGAAGCAAAAACCATAATTGTTTTTACTTAAAATGAGAAAATCTCTTACCTACTGAAGATGTAAAGCAAAATGGAGGTATACGTGCAGATCGCAGTTGGCCAAACTGGCCTCGAGACTATTTTTGACAGTTAAAGCGATATACTGTATTTGACGTTTGATATGTTATCAACAAGAAGAGTGCATCAACTTATTTTATCTACAGTGTATTTCTCCTGTCCATTGATAAAACTTATGCTAAACCTACCTGTATAAGGAAAATGAACTGATTTGAACACGAGAATTTAACTCATATTCTTCGAGCGTTTATGCCCGCATTTGAATACTTTATTCTATGGTATGAGTATGCTAAATAGGTGAAAACCACAACTAGAGAATATACGGACCTACACTATGCATTTGATTGCTGATTGGCTGAAAATAAGTGGATGCATAGTTTTTTTTTAATTAATCGCCGTATGATCGATCACGAATGAAATGGGGAGATGAAAATCTAAATATAAACTACATGTACATCTAAAATATTTGCTATTTGAAAATTCTGACATTTTTGGTCGGTGAAAGTGCCTTGAATCTCGGGATGGTGTCATTCGGCTCCAAATTAATGGAATATGGTATGAATTACGCAGTTTGTTATATTTATGTGGGACTATGATGCATTAAAGCTGCAAAATAAAATGCATTTAAGCACTCTTAAATCTAGTGTCAGAGAACGATGTTTAACAATGACATTAAACAGTGTGGTCTCTCGGTAGGGGTACACGTTGTTTTAAATCAAATGTACGTAGAGATTTGATTGATTTGCTACTAGTATATAATTCTTGTGTCAACAGTTGAATTTCTTATACCACATAAAATTGTAGAGAGATTGCATGGTTCTTGTTATGAAATTTGGTCATATACCATTTGCCTAAAGCAGACAAACCTAGTTCGAGCAACCTTGTATACATTGTACTTATTTGTATTCTACTGAAAAGAATCGCCTTTGTCAACTGCTTCACATTTTAAACACGGTGTCAAATGATAAATTGCAGGTCCTCGACAACTATTCCATTGTCAGTAGCTTAGGTGTGTCCCTTTTCCAAAGTACTTAATGGATCAGCCTAAATACAATTTCGCTGACTTCTAGGAGGAACACTATCCTTCTGGGCACATTTCCTCGATACCTCCTGAATCCACAAATATCCTGTTATTGCAACAGGCGTGTTTATCAGGCTAAAATAGTGTAGGCATACGGTCACGAATATTAACTAGCAATGGCAGCTCAACAACCAGGCCATATTAGAACGCGACCTATCAATCTGGGACCTCGACCACCTAAATGCGAAAAATCACCTCCTGCTCACAAGGCGGACATGCCTTGACAACCTGTATACTAGTACTTCGAGGCAGATAGTATCTTTCACGGGCAAATGATTTTCTGTATTAAAATGATCTTGCACATGTGTTGAAATAAAATATGTATATATTGACGTAGAGCTATTAAAGTATTATTTGGAAGAGAACAGAAGGTAAGCCTGGTAAGGCTTTTCGTGGCGTTTGAAAAAAAATTGAAAAAACTTCAAACAAGCATTAATTTCGAACATCCGTCGTAAGAACAAATAACAAAAGCGCTCACCAAAGCCTTCGTTGTTTTCCGTGTTGCGGTCTTGCAAAGAAGATTTTGCATACAAATGGAGTTTAATTCAACACATGTATTGTATTATCTCAAATGTTAGCCCTTTATTTTTTATTTTATTAAAAAAAAAAAAAGGGGTGGGGGAAAAAAGACCAATCTATCTGAATTTATCATATGACGCTCACGGCGTATATTTTTCGTGACATATGTTTTTATTTACTGAGAAATCCGGAACCGTGTGTTCCACAATGGATAGTTGACATGAAAAAATATACACTCCAAATCAGATGCAGGTAGGCGGAAGGGGGATGCTGTTTTGTCATATACAGACTTTGCCGCTTAAACGGCACACATTCTCAATGGTAACAACAGGTAATATGCAGTTGGATGTTTATTTGAAAGTAAGTGTAACATTTATATCAAATTTATTACAAGTGTGCATTATATTCTGAGACAAAATGATATGTAAGAAGACATCAGTAAAACATAGACTGTTTAGTATGTCCGTGTGCAATATGTCGAATTCACCAACTGTTATGGATTGAAGGACATAATCATGGTCTAGCAGGCGACACATCATCTCATTGTGGCGAACAACTTGAATCAAATCAATAATATCTCTATGAGGAACTTACAGCCCGGACAAGCTCTTACTTTATGTGCCATTTTTTACCTTTACTTTACTCTTTGTCAATTTTTATCATCACTATCCAAGTGTGCCATTGACCTATCAGCTGCAGTCCTGGATATTACACGCGACACGCCCTCCAATTGTGATCAATAAGAGCCCCATGTAAATTTAACCGTGAGGAACTTAAGAGTCCTGACAAGGTTTCATATGTCAACTTTTTTCTTTTGATCTGCACGTGTGACCTTAACGTTTGAGCTACATAACTAAGTCGTGCGAGTGACAACCAGCCCAATTGTGGTGAACAGCTTTGCCAAGTCAATTAAAAATCCTGCCATTAATGAGGAAGGTACAGAGCGGACAAGATCCCATGTGCCCATTTTACCTAAAATATTAATATCTGTGACCTGGCTCTAGCGCCGTAACAATACCTGGTCAATTCAAAATCATTCAATGCATGGGGAAATGCATGCACTAACATACATAAAACAGCCAATATGAATTGTATTTTCTTTATAAAAAGAGTGAGTGAAAATAACTATCTTTACTTTACAAACCTCCAAAAGTTACATGGAGGTGAAGAGTAAAAATTGAAAGGATATGTCCGACTCATCTACAGTTAACCATGTCTAACTTGATATGAAACTGGGCAATTCAGATACCTTCAAATCATATGAGAAAACATGATAAGTCATGAAATACCGAAAGAAACAAATCAATAAACAAAGAAGTACATCATGTAAGTTTGCATACAACAGCTCTACCTATAATTTGTATTGGTAAAGTGTACTGTTCTTTGACAATCTAATCACGCAGCACTATTGATAAGGCAACATATCGGAGCAGTAATAAGTATCATGCATAGATAAATAATTGCACTAAGTGATTTTATAAGGGATATTACATAGCATTGTATAAAGAGAATATTACATGACATTGCAGATAATTAGGTCAATCAGCTACACGTAGAATAAAGACAAATTATCAATTAATTTCCTGATAACATCAAATGATTCTTTGTAGTAGTTTCTTTGTAACACATTACAATCAAATGATTCCATGAACAAATAAAAAATTACTGAAGTTGTTCAACTCAATTGTCAAAAACACATGAAATCACACGTTACTGTTCCCTTATGGCTGGCTGCCGGAATATACAGATCTGGTTCTTATGTTAAAGAGCATCTCCCGTTCACAATGAATTGAACGGCTTCAACAACTTAAAAACATTAACAATGAAAAATGAGACTTTACATTGTCAGTATTATCTTATCAGGTAGAAACTACAGACTGAGAACACTACCCTTGTAGTTACGTACAGACGTTGCTAAACTTTGCTGATCCAAATATTTGTCCCGTCTTCAGATGGACGTACAAACATAATTACTCATAGAGAACAACGATAACATATGTATTAAAATGAAACAGAATATATTTTAATATTGCTACAATATAAATATTTTGTATCCAATTTAAAAGCAATGCAAAGCTATAGAACAGTGTCTATAAGGTCCCACTTTGTGTGGGGTATTATTATACAGTAGCTAATTCATTGAAGATGAAAACTAAACAATATTAAAAAACAAATATTAACTGAAAGAGCTACAAATATAGTTTCAGTTTCTTTCACATGTGTTAAGACAAGAAGCCATGTATTCCATACATTAACATGCAAAGAATAGTGAACATCTGTGTAGGTCTAATTCCTCGAACGAGGCAGATGGATCTTAAAATCATGAACAAACTAAACATTTGTGTACACTAACATGCCAATAAATGAAGCAATTTATTAATGCTAGGAAGTAACGTTTTTACTTATATACAATTATATGATATGTTAAGGGAAGTAGCCGTTGGCGTGCCAATAAAAAAACAACAACATTTATCTTATACATTAACATGTTAAGAGAAGATGTCATTTACTTGTAAACATTAACATGACGAGGCGAATAGATATTAGTAATTATGGCTACTTTCTTGCAAACACTAACATGCCAAGTAGCATCTGTTTGTATACATTAACATGCCATTTTCAATTTAATTTGGTAATTCAATGTACGTAAATGGATTGAATCAAGTTAGTTTAAACTTAACAACATGTAGAAATACACTATAAATGGTATATTAAACAACTATATATCTCAAAATAAAATTCTGAATATATATGCAAAAATAAATAACAAAAAAATCATATTTTACATATTCCTTGTCAAAGTCAATTTTAAACTGTAATATTGAGGCACTTACCAGTTTTAAGAGAGATAATGCTTCCTTTAATATAATGAGCTAAAGGCATATAACTTTTAATCTCCGCACATGGCAATAATGTTCAATAGATGAAAACAAAAGTTTACATGTATTTGTTTTACTTATTGTGGAGATTGCATATTGTCTTAGTGTGTCAGTATACCATTTTAAAGTTTTATTCGGTTTCTAATTTAATATTCACTTCATTTCGAAAACAACAATACAACAATTCAATATGCAGTGGTATTCAGTAATAATACTGGAATCACTCATGTCATTTGATTACATTACGTATTTTCAACCGGATTTGATATCACATTCAAACACAAGTAAATATGTAATGGGCAGATTATGTTTAGTCTTTCAGCAATTTAGTCACAGTACACCTTACGGTATAAATCTGCCATTTGCTCTTCTGTTAACTAGCAGTGTTTCCACTAAAGGACTGCCGATCCATTTCTGGATGAAAGGGTTTCTATAAAGCCCTGAAAACAGATAACCATAATGCTACATTAAAAATGATTCCAATAAAAGACCCAGTGATAAGCAAAAAGAAAACACACAGTAGTGACAGAAATGGTGTTGTCAACCTCATGGCAATGAAATGTATGATAATCACATTACAAAATGGAAGATTGAAAGTTAAAATACCTTTTTTCTAAAACAATTGGTGTAAAGAAGCCCTGAATCAAGATTATTAAGAATGATTTACTAACCTTGACACCAGCGCCAACACCATTCAAATCCAGCAGGAAGGTGTCATGTCCATAAATAGAATTCAACTCGTAAAATGTCACATTTTTGTTTCCTGAAATGATTCATTGTTACATTATTCCCACAGAATAAATCTTAAAACACGGTGACAGCCTTTGTAACTTTGTCTTTGTATCGAACAAAAAGAAACCGAAGATTTGAAACAATTTAAAGAAAAAGACATGGATCTCACTATTGCTATTTGAAATTATTAAAAGCTCTGGTGTTCTAAGCCCACTCTAGTGAGTATTACACATGCTATGTTCAGTCCTGTATTTTTTGTAGTTGCAACACAGGCAGAATGATTAATCTACTGTAACAAAATTGTAAAGTCTTTAATGACATCCTCTTATTTTCTGTTGATGTGTTTTTCTGCGTTTGAAAGGTTTGCCAAAGATATTATAGGTGGCAGTGTGTAAGCTAAGAACTGGTCTACAAACAATGACAGACCTAGTCAGACATGAAAATAATACAATGTATCTATTTTACCTGCAGACTGAAGGACAGCTGCAAGTTCTCTCTGCTGTGCAATGGGAAAAAGTATATCTGTCTGTACACCAATCACCATGACCGGACATTTGACCCTAGACAAACCCTCTTCAAGGGAGCTGTATCCCTCAGACATGTCAAATATATCCATAGCCTGTATGATACATTAAACATTACACAAAATGGTTAAGACATATGCAGCTAGATGGTTTTAGATTTGTTCATCTCAACTGCTCTTTTAATGTTTGCAAAAGACAAAATAGGTTTCATTCAATTCTTTAGCTTTAATAGGATTTTAAGAAGACAATATTCATTATGCATTGCAGCCTATAAACAAAAGCCGAATAATTTTGTTAAAAGGTGTTTTCTACGATTAATTTTCTTTTGAGATCACTTTCAAACTATTGGAAACTAGAGCTATCACTAAATGTGATTAATACCCCCAAAAGACTGCTTTATAAACTGAGGAAGTTTGTAGTAACAGAATACCTTGCAAACAAACTAAAGAGAGATATTGTTCTTGGCAATAACTCTGTAATTTTTCAAGATAAAGTCATGGTTCTTGTACACTGCACTTTCTCTCAATGTACTTGACCATTGTATGAAGTCGTATTAAATTCCAACTAGTAGTTATCGAATTATGCCCCCGGACAAGTAAAAGTAACAAAGGGCAATAACTCTGTAATGAGTAAAGATAGAGTTACTGTTCTTTTGCACTGCACTTCCTCTCATTGTGCTTGACTATTGTATGAAGTTGTATTGAATTCCAACCAGTAGTTTTCGAATAATGCCCCGGACAAGGAAAAGGAACAAAGGGCAATAACTCTGTAATTAGTCAAGATGGAGTTATGGTTCTTGTGCACTGCACTTCCTCTCATTGTGCTAGACCATTGTATGAAGTTGTATTGAATTCCAACTAGTAGTTTACAAATTATGCTCTGGACAAGGAAAAGTAACAAAGGGCAATAACTCTGTAATGAGTCAAGATGGAGTTATGGTTCTTGTGCACTGCACTTCCTCTCATTGTGTTTGACCATTGTATGAAGTTGTATTGAATTCCAACCAGCAGTTTACGAATTATGCTCCGGACAAGGAAAAGTAACAAAGGGCAATAACTCTGTAATGAGTCAAGATAGAGTCATGGTTCTTGTGCACTGCACTTTCTCTGGTTGTGCTTGATCATTGTATGAAATTGTATTAAATTCTAACTTGTAGTTTTCAAGTTATGCTCCGGACAAGGAAAAGTAACAAAGGGCAATAACTCAGTAAATACTCAAGATAGAGTTATGGTTCTTGTACACTGCACTTCCTCTGATTGTGCTTGATCATTGTATGAAATTGTATTGAATTCCAACTAGTACTTTTCAAGTTATGCTCCGGACAAGGAAAAGTAACAAAGGGCAATAACTCTGTAATTAGTCAAGATGGAGTTATGGTTCTTGTGCACTGCACTTCCTCTCAATGTGTTTGACCATTGTATGAAGTAATATTGAATTCCAACTAGTAGTTTTCAAGTTATGCTCCGGACAAGGAAAATGCAACAGACCGCCCCCCACGCCCGACCGACCGACCGACCGACCAACCGACCGACCGACCGACCGACCAACCACCGGGTGACTCCTATATACCCCCCTAAACTTCGTTTTGGGGGTATAATGACAAATTAATGCAAAGCAAATAAGACAGTCTAGTAGACAGCTATATCCCCTGCTGCAAATCTTACAGCTGTGTAAAGTAGGAATGTGTAGGTTTTGTAAGCAGACAGATTCAACTCAAGCTGAATTCTTGACCTTGAGTCAGCATGGCCAGATCATTGGTTCTGTACATTAACTTGATGAGATAAACATTTGACCAGCTTAATCAAAATCCTTCAAAGGTTATGATGGACGTATGGGGACCATTTCTTTATTCCCCTCCTGTTTCGCAGTAGGGCATAAAATGATCAATGTGACTATAATTATGTACAATATATATAGGTATATTTCATAGCCCTTTAAATAGCTTATACAATTGACTTTGTTACAAGTGTAAGCCATTTAAATCTTTACCTTTGAAATATACAGCAGAGAATTTGGATCAAACTTAGTGCTGAAGGTTTCCCCCTGGTACTCTATGTAGCTCTCAATGACGAAAGTCGGGCAGAGGGTAACAGGTGCTTTTTCATCAATACGGTTTCTAGCAAATCTGCTATCCCACTCTGGTCCACTTCTGTATGTCATGGTTGCAATCTCTCTGAAAAGGTGGCAATTTAAATCTTCAGTTAAAATAATTAAACCTATCATCAGCATCTAGAAGTCTGTATATATTCATTTCTACAGAAATATATCAAAAGTCTGTATATTCCTTATTTCAAAAGAAAGGCATCTTGAAGACTGTACCATAAATTTCTTTTTCCATGTATCTATATTTTTCCAAGTTCAATAGAAATGCACTGAATGTTTTCCTATAGATTTGAACAATCTTGGTAGAAGTCCAATAGGCATTTTTACATGCCAAATATCTAATCTCTAGGCCTTGTGGTTTCAGGGAAGAAGATTATTTAAGTTTTTCCTATATAAGCGTATGTAAAACTAAGGGACCCCCCTAAGTGACCCCCCGTGCGGGGTCAATTTTGATTCGGGGGACACGATTTGAAAAATCTTGCTAGAGGTCCACTAGCAAATGCTACATGCCAAATATCTAAGCTCTAGGCCTTGTGGTTTCAGAGAAGATTTTTTTAAGTTTTCCCTATATAACCCTATGTAAAACTAAGTGACACCCCCCGTGCAGGGTCAATTTTGATTTGGGGGTCATAATTTGAACAGTCTTGGTAGAGGTCTACTAGGCAATGCTACATGCCAAATATCTCAGCTCTAGGCCTTGTGGTTTCAGGGAAGAAGATTTTTAAAGTTTTTCCTATATAAAGCCTATGCAAAAATAAGTGACCATCCATGCAGGGTCAATTTTGACCCGGGGGTCATAATTTGAACAATCTTGGTAGAGGTCCACTAGACAATGCCACATGCCAAATATCTAAGATCAAGGCCTTGTCGTTTCAAAGAAGAAGATTTTTTAAGTTTTTCCTATATAAAGCCTATGCAAAACTAAGTGACCACCCGCACGTGGTCAATTTTGACCCGGGGGTCATAATTTGAACAATCTTGGTAGAGGTCCACTAGACAATGCTACATGCCAAATATCTAAGCTCTAGGCCTTGTGGTTTCAGAGAAGAAGATTCTTTAAGTTTTTCCTATTTGTTGCCATAGCAACCAGAGTTCTGCATGGAATGGAATTCTTTGAACAACCTTGATAGAGCTTCATGCAAGGAACATCCCTGCAAAGTTTCATCAACATTGGCCCAGTGGTTTCAGAGGAGATGTCGTTTGAAGGAAATGGTGGACGGACAGACGGATGTACGACAGACGCCGGGCGGAATGTGATCTTAATAGCTCACTCTGGCACTTTGTGCCAGGTGAGCTAAAGAAACTAGATGGGTGTTCAGTAGAACACTTGTGCCGCCCAGACATGGGGCTGATTACTTTGAAAAGTGATTGATTATTAATCAATTATTAAGACATTTTTTAATAATCGATTATTAATTGATTAACAGATTTCTATCAATTGATTAAATTATTAATCAGTAACCCAAAGTAATGATTACTTTTGAAAAGCACAAAATGAAACATAAATCACATAGCTCTTTATTGTAACAGTGACATAGTATATACATCTAAACAGTCAACTAGAGTCAAATGGTTCTTCACGAATGTAGGACATTATCCCCTAGGACAATATCCCCTTGGCTCATTTTGGTATAGGAGGACAATATCCCCTTGATGATTTTGCAAAGGAGGACATTAGCCCCTTGCTAAATTTGCAAAGGAGGACATTATCCCCTTCTCCCTACTAAATTTGCAAAGGAGGACATTATCCCCTTCTCCCTAGGACATTATCCCCTTGATGATTTTGCCAAGTAGTGGTATATTAGGGTTTTACTGTTGGTACCGGTTTCCCATATGACCAACGCCCCCAGAAGAGTTTAGTTATTTTAGGTTTTCGGGGGATAGTGCAAGATACAGAAAGCGTCCCAATTCCAGAGACACCCCTGGTTCTTTATCATGCCAGGTTTTCACTCATACATGGGACCTCGGTTTTAAAGTCTCATCTGAAAGACTGTTAGTAATTTTAGTTGGTCAGCCCTGGGAATCGAACCCACGACCCCGAGATTCCAAGTCTAGTGCTCTACCTATTGAGCTATCCGGGCTGACTAAAAAGCAAAAATGAGCCAAGGGGATAATGTCCGTTTACAGTTCTTAACAAATTATTATATAGTTCAAATATGTTTGTTGAATTTTATCATCATTAGACGTTCAAATGTCTTCTCACTCAGCCTGTCACAAGCATTCAGGCCCAAAAAACTTTCCAGCAATACTGAACAGTCGTTCAACAGGGGCAGAGGTGGCAGGTACTACAAGGAATTTTCTTGCTAGACCTGCAAGAGTTGGATATTTCTCAGCATTGTCCTTCCAGTATTTGAGGGGGTCAATGTCAACACATTCTGACATCAGGTAACCCGTAATTTCCTGCTTAATGGGGTCACAACTACCAGACATATGCCTGCACTTCTTGATTGGTGTCATAAAACTGAATAGTCCATCATCATCAGCCTTGATTTTGTTAGGTGGGGAACTGGCATCATCATTATCAACAGGGATGTGTATATTTTATACTAAATGGCACAAATATATTTTCAGGCTAAAAAATAAAGGACTAAACAATGTTGACATCTGAGGAAGATTAGTATACCTTGAATAGTGTTAACTGAACTTATCAAATCATTGTCACAAGCTAAGGGCCACTATGAAATTCAGTCCGACAAAGAACAGATTTATTTATATCTCTTGAACAAAAGGGTGTCTTTTTCCCCATATTAACATTATTAACTTTTAAAATCCCCATACAAATTTAAAACTATGCCCTGAGGCAAAGTCCAGGCAGATTTGAACATGAAATTGGGTACACCTTAATTAGGTGATAATTGTCAATCAATATCATTAAAGTGTTATTTTCTGACCATACTTGTTAATTGACACACATTTATGACATGTATGACTACAATGCTGTACATTATAAGGTAATGATAAGCCTCATATATAAACAAAGTAATCATATATTAATAGTAAAATAATCATGATTACAGCCTTTTTTTCTTCATTAATCGATTAAATCATTAATCAGAAAAAAGTTTGATTAATGATGATTAATGAAAAATATTTATTGATTATCAATCATTGTGATTATGATTATCGATTACCCCATGTCTGGTGCCGCCCTTTAACACTTTGTCAGAATAACCAATGATTTTGTGACAAAATCTACCAACAAAATGGGCATAACTCTGTCTAATAATTATGTGCTTGACCTAAAAAGTTTGGCAGCAACAAGACCCTTTTTTCAAAAGCAATGTAAAAAGTTTGATAAAGAAATCTAAAGAAATGGCAAAGTAATAGCCAACGATAAGTGTCATGACAAAAACTAAGTACAGAAAGGGGCACAACTCTGTCAAATATGACCTTGACCTTCAAACATTTGGTGGCATAACAACCCGTTTATCATAAGCAATACAAGTGTAAAGTTTGATGAAGAAATCTTAAGAAATGGCAAAGTAATACCCAACATTAATATTTTGTGACAGAAGGACTGATGGACTGACGGACAAAGCAATCCCTATGTATCCGAAAGGGCGACACAAAAAAGACCTTAAATTCTATATATTCTTCATTTCTCATATCTGTTTATTTCCCATGCACTTTAAAAATAGCTTCTACGTTATAATATTTAAAATTAACAAGAAAGATTACCTTGCCAGTTTCATGCCCATCTTTGGGTACTTTTGATCATAGTAATGTCCCTTGTTCCAGTTGGGGTCACTCATAATGCACTTTCTCTGCAGATATCTCATAGCAATGGAGGAAGGATGACTGGCAGCACATGAAGAAATGGACACCATCCTAAAGACAAATATTAATGACAGGTAGTTCTTTAGAATTTTGCATATATAACTAGGCTGGTATATGTAATATAATTGAGTTATTACAGTGATATCCAGTCTTATTAGTTTAAGGACACTATAGACACAGGCATTATTACATCAGTGAAGAAAGAGCACTACCTGGTAAAAAATATACTTACTGTTCGATACATTCTCTACAACATATGGATACTTTAATGCCAAACATTTCACAAAGTAACAGTAGTTTTCCTGTTGTAATATAGAATTTGACCCAAACTAGATTTTAGACAACTGGCTACCATTGCCTATAATACAAGGTCAATAATGGTCAGCTTTTGACCTAAGGATCCTCATTTGAACAATCTTGGAAGAGGTCCAATACACAATGCTAAATATGCACTGGGCCTTGTGGGCCTAGAAAAGAAGATTTTTGAAGTTTTCACTATATGCATGTAAGTCGATATAAACTCAAGTGACCCCCGAGAAAGGGTCAATTTTAACAGTGGGGTGAATTGGACAATATTAGAAGAGGTCAACTAGGCAATGCTATATGCCAAATATCTGAGCTAAGACTTTGTGGTTTTCTTAATAGACATTTAAAGATTTCCTATACAACTAAAATTGTGTCCAAAAAAAACCCACCCCCCCCCCTGGAAAAAAATAAAAAAAAAAAAAAAAAAAAAAATATATAAAAAAATTTTTTTAAAAAAAAAATTTTATAAAAAAAATTTTTTTTTCCCCTTTTTTTTTTTAAAAAAAAAAAAAAAAAAAAAAAAAAAAAAAAAAAAAAAAAAAAAAAAAAAAAAAAAAAAAAAAAAAAAAAAAAAAAAAAAAAAAAAAAAAAAAAAAAAAAAAAAAAAAAAAAAAAAAAAAAAAAAAAAAAAAAAAAAAAAAAAAAAAAAAAAAAAAAAAAAAAAAAAAAAAAAAAAAAAAAAAAAAAAAAAAAAAAAAAAAAAAAAAAAAAAAAAAAAAAAAAAAAAAAAAAAAAAAAAAAAAAAAAAAAAAAAAAAAAAAAAAAAAAAAAAAAAAAAAAAAAAAAAAAAAAAAAAAAAAAAAAAAAAAAAAAAAAAAAAAAAAAAAAAAAAAAAAAAAAAAAAAAAAAAAAAAAAAAAAAAAAAAAAAAAAAAAAAAAAAAAAAACCAAAAAAAAAAAAAAAAAAAAAAAAAAAAAAAAAAAAAAAAAAAAAAAAAAAAAAAAAAAAAAAAAAAAAAAAAAAAAAAAAAAAAAAAAAAAAAAAAAAAAAAAAAAAAAAAAAAAAAAAAAAAAAAAAAAAAAAAAAAAAAAAAAAAAAAAAAAAAAAAAAAAAAAAAAAAAAAAAAAAAAAAAAAAAAAAAAAAAAAAAAAAAAAAAAAAAAAAAAAAAAAAAAAAAAAAAAAAAAAAAAAAAAAAAAAAAAAAAAAAAAAAAAAAAAAAAAAAAAAAAAAAAAAAAAAAAAAAAAAAAAAAAAAAAAAAAAAAAAAAAAAAAAAAAAAAAAAAAAAAAAAAAAAAAAAAAAAAAAAAAAAAAAAAAAAAAAAAAAAAAAAAAAAAAAAAAAAAAAAAAAAAAAAAAAAAAAAAAAAAAAAAAAAAAAAAAAAAAAAAAAAAAAAAAAAAAAAAAAAAAAAAAAAAAAAAAAAAAAAAAAAAAAAAAAAAAAAAAAAAAAAAAAAAAAAAAAAAAAAAAAAAAAAAAAAAAAAAAAAAAAAAAAAAAAAAAAAAAAAAAAAAAAAAAAAAAAAAAAAAAAAAAAAAAAAAAAAAAAAAAAAAAAAAAAAAAAAAAAAAAAAAAAAAAAAAAAAAAAAAAAAAAAAAAAAAAAAAAAAAAAAAAAAAAAAAAAATTAAGTGACCAGTCTCCAAGGTGGCGTCAATTTTGACGGAAGAGGTCTGCAAGGCAATGATACATGCAAAATATCTAAGCTCTAGGCCTTGAAGTTTCAAATTTGTTTTTTCAATTTTTCCTATATAAGCATGTGAAAAATCAAGTGACCCATCCCTGCAGGATCAATTTCAACAAGAGGGCCATTATGGCCTTATATTGCTCACCTGGGTACCAGTGAACTTACATAAGAAAGTCACTGGTTGCTAGGTGAAGTCATTGGTTGCTAGGGAAAATCGGTGGTTGCTATAGGAACTAGGTTTTTCCTATAACACTATATAAAGACAATGGACCCCCCCCCTGTGGGCATGGTCAATTTTAACCCCAGGGGCACGACTTGTTCAAACTTCATCGAGCCCCACTGGGGTCACGACCGTATCTCCTCATATGACACCAGTACTGGTTTTTCCAGGAAGCGGACTCGAGAGTGACTCGATAAGCTGCAAGCTTTCTTCACAATCGAGCTAAAATAAATTAGTTCAAACAAACAAACTTGATAGAGGACCACTGGAAAATGTTACACACCACATATTTAAGCTCTAGGCCTTGTGACTTTGAGGAAGATTTTTCCTATACCAAGTGAACCCCCAAGCAGGGTCAATTTTGACCCTGTGGCATGATTTGAACACACTTTGAAAAGGTCTTCTAGACACTGTTACACACTAAATATCTAGGCTCTAGACCATGTGGTATTGGAGACGAAGATTTGAAAGGTTTTCCTATATATGTCTATATAAAACTGGAGGGTGGGGCCAATATTAATCCCAGGGGCATGATTTGAACAAATTTGAAGACTTTCACTAGACACTGTTACACACTAAATATCTAAGCTCTAGAAAGGGGTCAGGATTTGAACAATTTTGGTAATGGTCCACTAAGCAGTGCTACATACCAAAAATCTAGGGATGTCATTGAATAAAATATTTGTATCGATATATTGATTAAGAAATATCGACGATACAGCGATATATCAATACATGGCCGTAAAAAAGTCACTGACTACATATTCTACCAAATCTCTTGACTTTATTTGTACTAAACATATGGTTCTGGTCTATAGAATATATCAACCCTTGCAGTGCTGAAATATTTTGCCTATGAAACCACATTTCATTAAATAATCATTCATTAGAAAAACGCGGAACTCTGAGGAGAATGATTGTTTATATTTCGGTTGAGTTTTGAGGGAATTTTCGAACATGAAACTGTAGATCATTGCACGGTATAACATTATTCGATATACGATTTTTCAAAATGGCAATCAATATCGAATTGAAAGTGTTTTATTGTTGATATATCGATATCGTTTGAATCAATTACATCCCTACAAATATCTAAGCTTTAAGCCTTGTGGTTTGAGAGAAGAAGAATTTTAAAGTTTTACCTATTTGTTGCCATAGCAACCAGAGTTTGGCATGGAATGAATTCATATAAACATCTTTGTGTTTCATTCAAGGAACATCCCTGATAACTTTCATCAACATTGGCCCAGTGGTTTCAAAAGAGATGTAGTTTGAAGTAAAAGTTGACAGACGGAAAACATTTGGTGAGCAATCCAAACAGCTCACACTGGAACTTAACTGCTCTATTTCGCTCACCTTGGTACAAGTCCACTTGCCTGGTGGAAGATCACCAGACAATGTTATATACCAATTAGGTTTTCCTATATACGTCTTTGTAAAAACAAGTGATTCCCCCCCCCTGGCAAGGTCAATTTTTACCCCAGCAGCATAATTTGAACAAACTTTGAAGAGGTCTTCTAGGCAATGCTACATGCCAAATATCTAAGCTCTAGTCCTAGTGGTTACAGAGAAGAAGATTTTTAAAGTTTTTCCTATTTGTTGCCATAGCAACCAGAGTTCTGCATGGAATGGAATTCTTTGAACAATTTTGGTAGAGATCCATGCAAGGAATATTCCTGCCTAGTGGATTCAGAGATGTCATTTGAATCAAAATGTTGATGGACGACGGACAATCATCAATTAGAATTCAGCACAGTTAATTCAATTTCAGAACATTCTTTAATTTCTAGGAATATTTGCTTTACCTGCCAACCCTGTCTGGATATAAAGCCGCTGACATCAGGGAGCACATTCCCCCAAGAGATGATCCCACACTGGCATGTAACTGGAAAAAAACATAGAACAAAAAAAGTAGTTTGTAGCCCTTGACCCTGAATGTTTTGTAAACCATTCTCCATGTCGTCACCTTGGAAGTACCAGCTCCTCAGGATATGCTGCTCAGCTCTGTAAAAGAAATATAACTGAGTTCATAGAAAGAGATTAAATACACTGGCAGCACATTACTGTGTACAATATAATTTGAACCCACTGTAACTCATTGGAAATTAACTGTACTAACTAGATGGGTGTTCAGTAGAACACTTGAGTCGCCCTCTTACGCTTTGTCAGAATAACCAATAATTTGGTGACAAAATCTAAATACAAAAAGGGGCATAACTCTGTCAAATATGACCTTGACCAACAATATTCGGCGGCATCATGACGCTTATATCATAAGCAATACAATTTGTTTGATGAAGAAATCTTAAGGAATGGCAGTTATAGCCAACATTAAGTTTTCGTGACAAAATCTAGGTACAAAAAGGGGCATTACTCTGCCAAATATGACCTTGACCTACAAATTTTGGCGGCATCACAACCCTTTTGACATAAGCAATACAATTTGAAAGTTTGATAAAAAAATCTTAAGAAATGGCAAAGTTATAGTAAAAGTCCAAGTACAAAAAGGGGCATAACTCTGTCAAATATGACCTTGACCTACAAAATTTGGCAGCATCACAACCCTTATGTCATAAGCAATGCAATTTGAAAGTTAGATGAAGAAATCTTAAGAAATGGCAAAGTTATAGCCAACGTTAAGTTTTCGTGACAAAATCCAAGTACAAAAAGGGGCATAACTCTGTCAAATATGAACTTAACCTACTAAATTTGGCAGCATCATGACCCTTTTGTCATAAGCAATACAATTGTAAAGTTTGATGAAGAAACCTTAAGAAATGGCAAAGTTATAGCCAACGTTAAGTTTGTGTGACGGACGGACGGACGGACCAACGGACCGACGGACGGACAAAGCGATCCCTATGTATTCTTTTTCTCTGAAAGGGCGACACAAAATGTACCACAGGTCTCTGCAAAATCAAAAGCACTAACAAAAGACGATCAAATGAATAAGTGAATACTGTTTAATAACCGGTTGTTAGTTTTTACACAGAACATCACACATCACACATAAAAGCTATAATAATGTTCCAAACTGATAGCACATGTATAAAAGCCAGAACAAGAGTTATATTGTAGAAAGATTACACAGCACTCTGAGTGAAAGGTATTTCGCTTAAGCTCAATATTAAAGACTCTAAAGACCCATGCTAATGCTTTCAACATGATTATGAATAAACAAGCCAATGCTGGATATTTTGTTTTGAAGTATTGAACATATTCTTAGTATCAAGATTATAAAAGGTAAAACACTGTCATTTAAAACTGAATGTTTTTAAAACCTGGTGATACGATGCTCGATTATTAACTGTGTATTAAAAGTCATAAATCATTTAGTCACTCCCACAGGGGCCTGTATCACAATCTTTTCAGAGAAAATTGAACTATATAATTGTGCTATATTTTCTTTACAATATAGCACAATTATACAGGTCTATTTTTCTCTAAAAAAAGAGTGTGATATCGGCCTCAGTCTGTGGAAGTCACAAAAGGATAGGAATTTCATGATACACAGTTAATAATGGAAACACTGTCTTTGACATGTGTGTGTTCCTCATAGTGGCTATTTCATAAAGAAATTAATATCATGAATGTGAACTTGACCTTTGTATTACTTACATAATCTATTCCAAGATGATCAAGTAAAGCAAATTGGGCATGGACCATGTCTTCAAGTCCTATCACAGGAAAGGTTGTAGCATATCTCTGAAGTAAATGAAGAATCAACATTTTAGTAAAACCAAAACTTGAGACGGCTACTAAACAAATTTCTTGGAAAATCATCCGACTTAGAAATTAAACTAGATGGGTGTTCGGTAGATCCTTTGTGTCACCCTCTTACCCTTTGTCAGAATAACCAATAATTTCGTGACAAAATCTAAGTACAACAAGAGCTGTCCATAAGACAGCACGCTCAACTATTGTGGGTGCTTGCTAATAAAACAAAACTTTTATCAGTATAATAGCAAAACAAAATTCTGCTGATTCTTAAGTATAAAGTTAACTAGAAAAGTTGAATCATAAAAAAAAGTCAAAATCTATCACTATATATTCAATTTTTGGTAAATTAAGTGTTGATACAAAATTTACCCCTGAACACTATTGCTAAGTTTGATATAACTACCATAAGTGGTTACTTAAGTATGTGCATGATAGTACCTTGCATGCAAAACTTTAACCAAATTTTCAAGGTCAAACAAGGGCCATAATTTGTACTAAATTTGTACAAGAGTTATCTGACTTGACTGTGTGACACCCCTACAGACATTAACAAAGTTTCAAGTCAATATCATAAGTGGTAACTGAGATATGTGCATGATAGTACCTAGCAGGCAAAACTTTAACCAAAGCTGCTCTCAATATTCTCCTAATAGTTGAGCTAAAAAGGGGCATAACTCTGTCAAATATGACCTTGACCTACAAACTTTGGCCGCATCATGACGCTTATATCATAAGCAATACAATTTGAAAGCTTGATGAAAAAATCTTAAGAAATGGCAAAGTTATAGCCAAAATGTAAAAACAAAAAGGGGCATAACTCTGTCAAAAATGACCTTGGCAAACAAAATTTGGCAGCATCACAACCCTTTTGTCACTAGCAATGCAATACGAAAGTTTTATGAAGAAATTTTAAGAAATGGCAAAGTTATAGCCAACAATAAGTTTTTGTGACAAAAACAAAGTACATAAAGGGGCAAAACTCTTGTCAAATATGACCTTGACATACAAAATTTGGCGGCATCCCGACCCTTTTGTCATAAGCCATACAATTGTAAAGTTTCAAGTAAATGTTCTGTTATCATCTAAAATGAAAATTCTTATACATAAGAGCATAAAGCATTTCCAGCTCAAATCTAACTCTGTCAAATATGACCTTGTTCTACAAAATTTGGCAGCATCACAACCCTTTTGACATAAGTAATACAGTTTGAAAGTTTGATAAAGAAATCTTAAGAAATGGCAAAGTTATAGCAAAAATCTAAGTATAAAAAGAGGCATAACTCTGTCAAATATGACCTTGACCTACAAAATTTGGCAGCATCACGACCCTTATGTCATAAGCAATGCAATTTGAAAGTTAGATGAAGAAATCTTACGAAATTAAGTTAAAGCCAATGTTAAGTTTTCATGACAAAATCTAAGTACAAAAAGGGGCATAACTCTGTCAAATATGACCTTGACCTACAATATTTAGCGGCATCATGACCCTTATGTCACAAGCAATACAATTGTAAAGTATAGCCAACGTTAAGTTTGTGTGACGGATGAACTGACGGACGGACAAAGCGATCCCTATGTATCGCCTTTTCTCCGAAAGGGCGACACAAAAACATCTTTTGGTTGCAACAGCAGTACATATTTTTGTAAAGAAACCAAATACAGGATAACAAATTAATATTAATGTGCTGTACCTTTCCGGTCAGTGGATTGATTGATGATGGGCCCCTGAAAATTAAGGAGATAGGTAAGTTAAAAATTGTATGAAACATGGTACATTGTAAAAATAAGTTATACGACACTTGAAACAGTCTTAAACCCAAAATAGATATTTTATCAAAAAATGTGCCATGTACATTTTTTTTGTATTTTCTCTTTTTCTTTTCTTTTTTTCTTCTTTCAACTTTCAAGACAGGATATTTCTTGGCATAACATGTCCTTAGATGTATACCATACATGTATGTATCATAGAAAGTTTACTTTATACTATTATATAGTTACACATTGACGCTTTGTTGTGAGTGCAGCTTGAAACCTTAGAATGGCTTTATTCAGAAAGTTCCTTGACTCCACCTCGACTAAGGATGGGACCGTTAAGGCAGATTTGATTGGCAAGAGAATACTTAAAGCAATCAATCAATCAAATCTAATTAACTTTAATAATCAGTTGATCAATGGATGGCAAGTAACAGACCCTTCCTTGGTGGAGGTTGAGTCGAGGAAGGCTTCAGAGTACATTATTCAACATTTAAAAGACAAGTTTTACTAAATACAGCTTTTATTTGTGCAAAGTTTGGCTATTTGTAAGGCGAAAGTCTAAGTCTGTAAATAGTGAGTATGGTAGTAAACTTCATATGGTGGGGGTGTAAAGATGCCTGGCTTGTAATTTTAAACTTACGAAGAGCCGTAACAGCCTCCAAGAGTGTTTGTACATATAACAAAGAAATGGTCTGTGTCCACTGCACGTCCTGGGCCGACAAACTTCTCCCACCAGCCAGGGTTAGGGTTGTCCTACAGAAAAAATTGAATAATTTCTAATACACAAATCTCTTTCACATGACGCTTCAATAACCATTATAAGTTGTTTAGAAACTTTAAATTTCTGTAGAAGCAAAATCAGTACAGCATTTAGTTAGAGACAATCTCAGTTTATTAAATTGGATCGCATTATAGTACATTACTTAAGTGTCCAACATTACAGTCACATTTATACTCACACTGGTCTTTGCCATGTACCTCTGGACATGTCTGTCTGTATGACGCCAAATATGTTAGGGAATAGTAGTTACGGTGGTTATTATAATGAAACTATGAGTAAAATGAAATATTCTGATCATGAGTTTGTGTTCCCACTGTCATGGTAACTGTACCCTCTCCTGAAATTCTACACTGTATTACATATACAACTAAAGACTAACATGCCTTCAGAATACTGGATACTAACCTCATGACTTTTAGCATGACTGCTGGCCGACAGCCCAGCATGTATAATCACAGCATTGCTTTTATCAGCATTCAGCTCTCCCCATGTTTCGTAGGCAACCGTCAGTTCTGGTAGAATGGCGCTATCATACTTCAGCCTAAATGGTTGGTCTGTCGTAAACGTCTTGAATCCCGACATGATCTTATCATACTGCGGTTCTGGTCCAGTATTTCTACTGTAAAGGTAAATTGAAACACTTACAGTCAAACCTGCCCGCACAACACCTCCCTAGAGCAACGCCCTCCCTAAAAAAGACACACACTTTCTTTCCCATTGCGTTAATTATCTAAAGAATCAACCTCTCCAAAACATTACCTCTCTACAAAGGCAGATTTCTGTGTTCCCAAGAGTGTTCACTCCTGAGAGGTTGCATTATAGTTGCTTTGATCAACCTGACATCTGATTTTGACCTACTTCCATGGTGGAGTGGTTAAATTTACTGACTTGTAATCACTAAACCAATAAACCCCTCAGTAATTGAGGGCCATTAGTTAAAGTAGAAATCTGACTACCCCACATTTAAAGGTCAATCTCTAACAACATATCAACTTAAAGTATACTGTAGGACTACGGGCACAGTCCGCCTCTGTGGCCCAGTGGTTAGAGCTGATTACTTGAAATTACTGTAACCGCTCCTAGATTGAGGGTCATGGGTTCGAGCCCTGCTACCGACAATGTCTTTTTATGTGAGAAAGTTGGCAGTTTTTTGTAAAGGATAGGAGTCCAGTACTGGTTCCTCCCACGTAAGATGGTTAGATGAACTGCCGGCATGTTACACTGACTGGGCTTAAACTCCTACAACAACTATGGTCTAAAAACACACTTTTGCGGCAGTATTCATATATATTAACATTACAAAAGGTACATTTACATATATTTTTACTAAATACCAATTTAATTTAACAGCAACCTGCACACTCACTATAGATGTTCATAGCAATCACTGAACCATAAATGACAATAGACCTTAGTTAATAAATGATCTTGTTTTCTGTATAAAGTAGTTGTTATTTTCAATTTTAGTAATTTTTAGGGTCACTATCATCACTATGATCTGGAGTTTTGTTTCTTTGTGCCTGGTTAAAAGAAATCTTCTTGTGAAGTTTTAATCTGTTACTGACAGGAAATCCTTCTCTATCATGTCTATGAGGCCAAGTAAGTCATTTTTAATTTGTTGGGATATGATGATTCACAGAAGATCATTCATGAGGCTTAATACATAATATTTCATGTATTATTTAAAGAAATTGTTCAAAAGGTGAAAAACATCAGACAAACACTGATTGAAGAGAAAAGCTCAAGTCAGAATGCAGTGTGTTCAGGTGAGAGAAATAAACCCTTTAAAGGGACATAACTGTCTCAGCTGCTGTCTTAATTAACATTACTCCAGGTGAGCTAAATTTAAAATCTGACACAATCACTGAATAAAACAACAACAACCAAACACAATGCAACTTTTTACTCTGGCCTACTTTAAGGCCTAATCACTAAAGGTTAAATTCCAGAGTACACTCAGTACAGTAAATATTATGTCATTCCCCATTCCCGCTATAAGTAGGGTCATAGTTGTACTACGTTTGTCATAGTTGTACTACGTGTTTAAAAATTCCACTAGTTCAGTATGTTGAGGTAAGGTATAGATAATTAGGCTATACTTAACAGAAATGAACAAGGTTAGTTCAAAATGAGGGATGATTTACTTACTAGTCCCCTCCACGAAGTGCTGACATGACTCAGGGGAGGGTGGGGGCTAATTGGGGGGAGCATTATTGAAATGAATAGTTTAGCAAACACAATTTAAGAACTGCTTTTGCAGACAAACTTGTGTCTAAGACCACTTTCTAATCTAGACCACTTTCTAATACAGACCACCTTCTAATATAGACCACCCTGAAAGTAAAAATCAGCAGGTACATTGTAGAAACGAGTCCACTATACAAACTACATTGTTAATTTGTAAATTGTAGAAACACCTATGATTCACAGGCTGTGAATAAAGTCACTAAAGTGCACCTACAGGCTGTGAATAAAGTCACTAAAGTGCACCTACAGGTTGTGAATAAAGTCACTAAAGTGCACCTACAGGTTGTGAATAAAGTCACTAAAGTGCACCTACAGGCTGTGAATAAAGTCACTAAAGTGCACCTACAGGCTGTGAATAAAGTCACTAAAGTGCACCTACAGGCTGTGAATAAAGTCACTAAAGTGCACCTACAGGTTGTGAATAAAGTCACTACAGTGCACCTACAGGCTGTGAATAAAGTCACTAAAGTGCACCTACAGGTTGTGAATAAAGTCACTAAAGTGCGCCTACAGGCTGTGAATAAAGTCACTACAGTGCACCTACAGGCTGTGAATAAAGTCACTAAAGTGCACCTACAGGTTGTGAATAAAGTCACTAAAGTGCACCTACAGGCTGTGAATAAAGTCACTAAAGTGCACCTACAGGCTGTGAATAAAATGCATCTACTATAACCAAGTGCTTTAGCCTCTTCCGACCTCTGCGGTCACTGCTTGTACTGTAGTCTATGCTTCACAGGTTTGACTGTATATAAATCTTTCAATAATGCCAACACAAATGTGATAATTTGCTTATATAACATGATATACAAGATTAATTACATGGTAACTGCATGGCTGGATGGAGTTGTATAAACTATAATTTTCCATTCACACTCAAGTTTGTGACTTAAAAGTCATTATAAGCGGACCGTCCTAGCTTTTGTACATTACTTCTATCTTTACATTAGTACATGACCTTTAAAACAGATAAAAGGAAAATATTTAACCTACTGGCACAAAGAAAAATCGTTTAAGGCCATGTAAATATGTTTCTTGTTAGCCAGCAAAGATCATTACTGAATTTAAATGTAAAAGAAAAAAAAACATCCATGATCATTATAAACAGTCCTGTCTGTCTTTAAAGCAGATCATGCTGTACAACATGGTACAGTTTACCTATATCCAACAGGAGTAGTGAAAATCACATGCAGAGTGCATGATATTAAAATGTAGTTCAAATCTCAAAAAAGATTTTTCAAACACGCATTAGTGTTTGCCCTACATTTCTGTCCAATGAAAATATCTAAAAATTTAAAATGTTCCCTGTCTATTTGCCATAAACCTCAGACAGGTTGTTCTATGTATCACTCTATCTTGATAGAGCCAGACTCTATGTCAGTTAGAGGCTAAAATAGAGAAATTTATCCAACATAGAAACCCAGTTGGTCCCTAGCGCTCCCTCCTTTGGGTTTCTTTATTGTATAAATTTCTCTATTTAGCCTCTAACTATTACTAAGAACTCTATTTCTAACCTTTATGTTAAAGACCACCTCTGAACAAAGACTACACAGCAAATACAGACCATCAGGGAGAATTCAGTTCACTTTTCATATAGTACAAACACATATGAACAAAAACCACGTGCAAACAGACCACATTCGCTGAGCTTCCCAACAGTAGTCTTGTTATTGACTGTATGTCAAGTATCCTGAACACCAACTGCAGGTTTAAACTACTAAATGTGGATAAACTCCAACTGCAGGTTTAACCTACTAAATGTTGATGAATTTGAAAATATTACTTTAAAATAAATGTCTAGATTGGATGATTGTGACATAAAAGATAATTAAAGCAGTTACTCTTGCCATTCACACTATCATGCTTTATTCATTTGTTGCTAGCAAAATAAACATCAGTACAAAACAAGTTGAACATCAGGGTTCCCTCTCTCACTCATCAATGTCAACCGTGACCGAAGCACAAAATTGGCAACAGTTTTTTTCTGTTTTGCGACAATAATGTTTCATATTAACAATTTTATTTAACATGTTTAAGAAGTTTTTAACAGTTTCACCCAAAATTGGCAGTAATTATTATACTCATAGAAAAAGATTGTCTTTAAAAAAGATGTAGATCTTACACACTTACTTTCTAGTTAAACAAGGAAAATCAGTTTCCAATCCACGAAATGTCAACAATTCGCTTTTCGGTATATCTGGAACCTTCAGCTGCGGTAAATCAATCTCAAAGGCTCGTTTTGGACGCTGATACAAAACACTTGATGCTGATGTATGTACATGCTTTCCCTGGGCACACTGGTTTATGCCAAAAAATGCCGGTAATTGTTCCAGCAAGATGTTCTTCCTGCCCAAGGCTCGAACCAAAGTCCTGAATTTTCCCGTTGGCTTAATCATATTTATTTCCCTAATCCTGTTTAAGGTACAAGTCCTACATGTAGCAAAAACCTGCTGCATCAGGGTCTTTCTGGAAAACAAAGACCAACAAATTCAAGTAGAGATTCTTATTCCATACAAATAAATAAACTGAAAGATTGGGAAGTAAACAGACGTGTCTTTATATACTGTTTGCTGAAATAAGGCTGCAACATTTAACTATTAGGTATCACATGACTAGATTTGTTATTGTAAAATTATCTTCTGCTGCAGAAAATTTGTTCATATAATTTACATAATTTTTTAATTTCTTACCAAATATTTAATGTCAAGTAACAAAAAATGATTTTATAGAAGTATTTTATCAGTTCCCAAAATTTCAGTGTTGCAAAAGAAAACAATTATTAATTTCACTATGTCCTGATATGATCTAGTTAACACATGTACTGAATTGAGTCCTATATTTATTTTAGGAAATTTTAAGTACAGATAATTTCCTGAGGTTCAAAATTCAGCGGAAATAAGAACAGCTAAAATGTATAAAATAATTTAATTAGCAAGGAGAGATTTGAACAAGAGGGCCATATGATCATAGATCAATAATGCTCACCTGTGTTTAATTATACATATACACAAATCAATATCTTTATGGCAATTTTAATAAAGGGTCACATATTAGGATCATTTAGGTGAAATATTTTCAAAATCTGCTCAAAGGTTTCTGTTAAGACATTTTCAGATTTTTTATTATACACACAAAAAGTTAAAAATAGTCTCACAAGTGGCCATGCTTTTTGATGAATCAAGGTGGGTTGAAAATTCTTGAAAGCGTCTTGCAAGCAGGCAAAATTATTCCTGTGAAATTACTTGAAATGTGATCAATACTTTCGAAGGTGTTTTTTCAAGTTGACAATATAAACATAATGAGAAAGTCAGGACATGAATGTGTGCATATATACAGGCTTGCATTTACCTTTAAACTCTAAGTGTAACCTTGAGGGATTTGGGTCTTGCACGCAACAAGTCATCTCGATGTGCTGAACATTTGTACCTTAAACATCCACATGATCTTCAACGTGTGGAACATTTTTGCAAACCTATTCTAAAATCCTTCAATGCATGACAAAGTTACAGCCCGGACATGAAAAAATTGAAGGACAGACACATGGACGGACGTACTAAAAACTGGAAGTTATGTGGCTATTCTCTTGTTCTCTCTATTGTCCTATTTAGCCACATAAGCCCAAAAATAGCCACATAAGACATACGGAATGAATGACATCAAAGAGAATTTGATGGTTTTAGGTAAAGTGATTACAACAGTGGTTGTAGCCGAGTGTTCTATTACACCTCTACTACATGATCTCTTATTTTATTTTAACATGTTTAAAGTAGGAAAGTTGTAACCTGAATGAGACAATCTGAAATAATCTATATTTACTTTTGGTTGATTACCCTAATACTGAAAGTAGAATTTTAATATATGTATCAGTATTGTGCTCAAAATAAGGTGTAAAGGTGCAACAGTTTGAACTGTTAGGTTACATGTACATATGAAAGGGCCGTGTCTCATTGGAACACCAAACTAATTAGGCTTAAAGAGACATACCCCTACATCTAGCTGATTATATTCTCGAAACATAGATTAAATGATCAATCATCAATGAATGTGAAATGATGATCTAATACATACAATTTCAAAAAGAAAACCTATGGCAAAAAATGCCTCAATTTACCACAATTAATCAAAATGAAAGCCTTCTATAACAAATCGCATCGCCTATTAATTGCACAACAACAACTCTACATAGAATTATTGAATGGTTTATGGAACTGCAGCATATTTAAACCACTGATTTTATCGATAATGACTGGAATGCATAGATGATACTTTTAGGTTTTAAGTTATTAATGATATAATACTTAAAATTACAAAGATTCTATTATTTATGTTTTCGAGGTAATATGGTTTGATGTCAGTTATAGGGTATGTCGTTTTAGGGAAATATTGACACTATCATATCTATTTGTAGGCCTAATTAATAGCCATAATAATATTTATGGGCAATATTTGGAACCACTTGCAGGACCAAAATAATGGAAGACTCATTTAACAAGATTTTGGTTGCTAGACAATACTCTGAAACTCTGATAACAAAAGTTAACAGGTTGGTTATAATACTATATTAAGCAACAAAAGTTACAAAACTAAATGAAGCAATGATTACTGAATTCAGTTACAAAAATATCACGGACCTTGGAAAATATGAACAATCATGTATAATGTGTGATTTCATACTATTCATTTGTTTTACATAATATCATATGCACAATGCTGGCTGATAAAGAATGTAAACCTACTGCCTCAATGATCGTGATAAAGTTCAAATAATGGACCGTTCCAGTTTTTTACGACAAATTGTAAAGCCTACCTAAACCTATTGTTAAGGGGTTATTTTCTTTTCATGGCTAGGTCAACTGCTCACAAACAGTATCACAAACAAACCCACGTGTTCTTTTGTGCAAATTAGGCCAACCATTGGACACGTGATGTCCCAGTGTGGTCATTGGATAATCCAGCGAGTTAATTTTAATATAATTGTAAACACTGGAACCGTCCATCAGTACATGAGGAAGCAAAAATAATTTTCCTCAATTTGCCAAAAATGAAACCCAGATCTAGTTAAGTTTTTATTTTCAATCTGGGATGAATATATACAAGTTCGATATATTATTATTCTAGACTTCCCCTTGACGTCATACTGACCAGTTAACCAATCAGATTATTAGGCCGCCCTCATTTTTTCATTCGGTAAAAGGTGAAAACTCGGTCTTTACCGTTAACTCATATGCAAGTTAAAATCTGTTTGTTAAACAAAACAAAAAGCTTTTGACAACAAAGAATTATTATAAAAACAATCTGATAGTTTCAATTTAATGGAGGATTGTCATCTGCTTCATTTCTAATCTTGGTTATTATATTATTCAATGTTAAAGATGCATAGAGACCAGAGATGAGAGCCAAGGAATCACCTTTCCCGAATGTAAATAATTTTTTGGTACCCGTATGTGCGAAGCTGAGAATTGCTCCAGTTTCAATCCATATTTTCAAAAAGCTTTATAAATCAAATCTGTCAATGTAATCTATTGCAATACAGAAGTCCACAATGAAATCAGGCTGTTCTTCACAAAACTGTTAATATTCAGGTATTCAGTTAATGATGTTTAATGTTTCTATCCCCATATACGGCTTAAGAGTCATATTCCCGGACAAAAATCACACATTTTCTGAAGCTGCTTGTTTTTAAAAAAACAAAACTGGACCAAATTTTCACCATACACATGAAACATACCTCATCCCTTCCTCCACAAGACTATGTTTATGTTTTTGTTTTACGACAACTTCTGTTACACTAAATGAGGCTCTGAACGGGGTAATTACTTTCAGGTTTGTTTTTAACCTCAGTACAGGATACATTTCTGGACGCTTTGGAATTTAGTTTATTTTGCGATAATTAATGTCTTTATTGTATAAATAGGTCTACACATTCAGCACATGGCCGAACTCAATATAGTTGACGGCCATGCTATTTTGGTAACAGAAAATCCCTGATGTGACTTCACAATAAAACCTCTTATAGCATCTTCAATCTGCAGGCATATACTTACCAGAAACAAATGAGTGTTGTTCAACTACCAAAAGACTTCGAATGATTGCTTGTGCTGAATCAAAACAATAAGTGAAAATAAAGTGTTTGACTGGGGGTGTCCGGGAATATGACTTTCAGAACTGGATTAATTAGAGACATAAAGATTATTTCTGTTTCAGGATATATATATTTTTTAATAAGTATAGATCTGTAATGGTAGTCTTATTAATTGGATTTTGAAGCTAGCTAGGTAGTTTTTGGATTGGCGCTTTCTGAGGTTCAGGATTTCAGATCCAAAAAACAGGTCAAACCAAATTATAAGCTGATATAATTTTATGAATTAGGCTATGTACAGTATAGTCTCAATAATTCGACTCCAAACGCAGGTCTACTTATTTTACATACGGACATTTTATAGATATCTGCGCTTTTTGAAGGCTGGATAGCGCCTTGCAAAAATATAACGATATACACCCGTTGAGTACTTTTTTGGACTAGGCAACGAACGAAGATAAATATTTATTTGGCCCAGAGGTAAAATCAATTGTTTGAAAGTAAACTTGAATAGCTTGAAAGAATTGGTACAAGTGAAGATGCTTTCCATGTTTATTGCATATTACTAATAATACCTTTTATTATAAACTTTGCAATTGTCTTCACGAAAATCTAATTAAAATGATATTCTACCAGCATACAATTGAATATAACGCTATTTCCCGTGTTACGTAATCTGTTTAAATTTGTTTGGGCCGCCATTTTATTCCGGATGCAGCTTAAATAAAGTCGTACCATGATCAAGGAAAACCCGTTATCAATGCCATGTGCATCCTCGGTCCAATTGACTATTCATAATTCAGTATTAGACCGTATTGGATCCCACGATGCATTGGCGTGACGGCATTGTTTTTCTGTCAATACTATTTCATGGATGAATATAGGCATTATTTCTCTGGAAAATACTCTATAGGTATTTATCTAAAAATATTATTTGGCAGAGGTAAAATCAATTGCTTTGAAAGTACACTTGAATACATCTGAAAGTCTAGGAACAAGTGAAGTTGTTATTCATTTTGTTGCATTTGACGTCGTTAAATTGTTTTTTCAACGAAGTACATCTCTGTATGTTTTACCTGAGTACATTATACACGCTGATTTCCCATTTTACGTAATCTGACTTTACAATAATTTATGGGTCTATCTTATAACTCCCGGTGCAGCTACATATAGTCCGGCTACCATGATCAGAAATCGCGTATAAACATCGATATACTCGGCAATACCTAGGCTATTCATAACTAAAAATTAGACCGTAGGATACGAGATGGCGGATTTAACACGATCGGCAATTTTTCGTAAATACTATTGATGCAGCGATCCGTAACATTCATTTTCCGTTAAAGTGCTGCAGCCATTCTGTTTCTACAGGCAAGAGGTGGAGAGATAAACATTGTATCGCGTCCAATAACATCTCAGTCTATGAATAGTTACTATGTAATCTTTTTGTTGATTTGACGTCGAACATAAGTTCGTTGTATTTTTAATGAAGTACAATTTCGTGTTTTAACCTCGAAATAATTGACAGCAATACCGACCTATTTTACAAATGACATTACATATAATATATGTCTGTCTTTAATTATGCGAATATTACGTATATCACGATCCCTGCTTTAAAGGCGCAGTCGTATATTAATTAAGCCATGGAGCACAATTAGTGGGCTACCTGATCATTGTGTATAAACACAAGCAATAAAAAGAAGATGTTTAAAACTAAAAAAAATGCTAAAAATTAGTGTAGAATAAAAATCATTCGGACCGTCTAGTAGAAGGTTAAGGTTCATACTGGTCCGGTCGCCTCGGAACAGATAATAATAATAATAATAATAATAATAATAATAATAATAAATTCTTTATTTCAAGAAGGTAACATATTAAGGTTATACAAGAAGAAATAAAAGCATACACCTTATTTACAACATGGCCTTCTATAAACAAATTAAGAGACAAACATTCACTTACATACACTGAAACTGTCCAGTTACACACAGTCATTCACTAATTGACAGGCACTCAAAATAAACTTATTATAAGTATTGTATATGATAAATGATTAATCTGTAACACAACAAAAACAATAACAATAAATTGATTAAATAACAGGTGATTGCAACAAGTACTGTTTATATCTGCATTTAAAGGAATTTAATGTTTGAGCTGAGCGGATATCAGTAGGAATGTTATTCCAGATTTGCGCACTGTAGGACGTAAAAGAATCTTTATAATAGGTTGCCTTATACTGGGATTATAACCAGGTTATTACATGACGATGATCTCAGTCTGTAATTTGTATTTTTTGAGAATGTCAGTGATTGGGGCCATGTTTTTAAAGTATTTGAAAACTAATAT
>JAFMSR010000006.1:3499894-3559894 GCA_022818135.1 Saxidomus purpurata
ATGTGCACTAGATATTGTCTTGTACATACCCCAATCAGCTACGGTACAGGTTAAATCTTCAAGATTTTTTTCGGGAAGGGAATTACATCTCAAGTGTTTAGAAATAAATTTTAAAAAACTACTTTTGTTACACATTTTTTGTCTCTTTTTGTTGCTTTATATGTATATGCTTAGCTTTTTTCCTGATAAAAGGTAATGCACCAGTTGTTATTTAAATCTATTTTATACACGTATACTATAAAACCACATGTATAAAGCTAAATAAAAGCATTTAGTCTTTTGTATTAAGAATTTCAATAGTTAATGCAATCCAAGCTGGACAGGGAGGAGGCTTTTATACGTTTTATAAATGTTATGATCCCAATTCCAAACTAATCTTGATACCTTAAATCATTTTAAACTACCTCAATTTATAGAAAACAGTCATATCTTATGTGTTTTGAAGGCAATCACTGTATATTAAGGATCATACTTGACTATAATGCAGTAGGAGCATTCTGAAACGTAATCTAACTTTTAGCTTTCCATAACGCTTCTGTAGACGTTAATTCTCAGGAATACACAGCTTAAAATGTGCACTGTTGGAAACATGCTCTATTTCCCACATAACGTCATTTATGACATATTTCGAAACATATGTGTGACTGTTGAATGCCTTTATGAGACATTTGATAACAAAGAAGCAATACTAATTAAAACTTTTATTTTATAAAGACGTCATATTAAGATTCAGATTAAACTATCGTGTATGTTATAATCTCATTTTCGATGTTGCTTTTTATATACAAATATTTTATTTTAGTACCTATAAAAATGTTAAGAGTTGGAAGTATTCTACCGTTGATGCACCAGATAGGAATACCAAAAACATAAAAAAGACACGTTTTCTATTCGCAACTCAGCCAAAGAGAATGCGATCAACATCTTACGAAGCCCCTGAAATTCATTTAACGACGAATGAATCAGTAAATGTTGGACCAATTTAATCACTGCCATCCGAAATAAGCGCAGAAAATCTGTCATTTTCCCAATTCTCAGGAAAAAGTTCTTACTGTGACAGATGTTTCATCGTTCCGTACATTTGTCTTTAAACTCTCATATTTTGGTAAAAGACTTTTACAAAACTTCAGAAGTCGTCAAGGCAAAACGACTTATTTTACACTAAAATGAACAAATTATTCCCTGCCCCGAGTATAAACGACTTATCTGTTATTTCAACGTTCTGTTCTAGGTTCATGTTCTGCATTGTGTGATTAAACTTTCAAGTTTGAGCCGTTATTTCAGTCTCTTTTTGTGCTCGTTTATCTGCGTTCCGAACACATTATCAGTGTTTGAAAGATGCAAAGCCTTTTTATAAAAAAGATAACGGCAACAAATAGAAAACCTCAGTCACAATAAAGCGAGTACATCACTGTTGGGCGCACGTTTACAAATACCATGAGAATTGAACCGGAATGTGCAATATGTTGTCACAAGGGGACCAGAAAAACATGTTAAAACACAGTAGGGGTCTTAGCCAATGGTAGACTAGCTTTTGTTTTCCATAATCATAGCATAGCTGTTATTATAGCAGACTTATACTTATGCTTTTCAATATAGTCTATACGATGTATAGACAATATTTAGCAAAATAATGTGGTTGTTAGTATGTTTTCAATGTTATACCAATTAAAGGTAAGCACTTCTTTCAAATTGAGTAAAGTTTTGAGTTATTTAAATAAATTACTCAAGTAATGTTACTTTTACTGTAGTGTGAGAAATTTGAACACTATTTCTCTTCCACAAACAAATTATTCATTTTAGTCAAAGAGACATACATTTACTTTACTTCAATAAAAACACGATTTTTAAGCTTGTTTCTGCAAATAAAACATATTCAAGGTATCAAAACATTCTAAATATGCTTAAGAAATCACATGTAAAATATTGAGGAAAATAAGGGGTCATAACACAGTTAAGGGACAAGACGTCCTGCGGTTTTGAGGAAGAGGGTTCTCTTATGAAGGGGCGTTTAATTGCTATTAAACTATAGATTGAATTCAGATTTAACACTGGCCAATAGAAGAAGCTAACAGTGATGGTTTATTTTTCGACATACCAGTTTCTACATGAAGTTGCACGGTATCACAATACCCAGGTAAACTACAGTTGTAGAAAACAGATGTTTCAAAAGTCGTTTTTCTTTTATCTGTTTTGAATTGCAAAGACATTTGTTATTCCTGTTGGTCTGTCCTCGTGGCTTCCTCTTTCATCTATTGCTTGTACAGTTTCACTTTTCACTAAATTAACTTGCGATGGTTCTAGTATACCACGCTCATTTGTGAAACACGAAATTCAATTTTGAAAAAACTGTTCTCTTTAGTGACAGGTCAATCTGCTGTATCATTGTCAATAGGTGGTACCAGAAAAAGTGCAATTGCTATACATTGTAGGCAGAACCCCGCTTCAAGCACAACACATCTTCTCCAATCAAAATAATCAATTAAATACCACGTGAGGATGTCGAGGACAAAATCACAAACACATATCAATTAAAGATTTAGATTTTGCAGAAGAAAGTTATAAATACAACAGAAAACGTTTGCTTTCTAGATTTTAATGAAACCCTGATTTTCTCATTTAGTATTGATATATTGTTTTATCCCATTTATAGTCTTTCAAAAACAAAATACAATGTACATTGTATTAACATCTTCAGTGCTTCAAGGAAATGTATTTTAAAGTATAAAGCAATCTACTAAACAAGTATAGTGCGTTGATTTTTTTTTTAAATCATTTCTGACTTAAAAAGTTTTTTCAACTTCAGTTGGGTTAAGATGTACCGCTGACATCATGATCATAGCATCGGAATATTTTAGAATATTGGGGTTCGGCAATATAAGAATAATAACAATGTTTGTGATAAAAGAGCACCAAGCATTGAACTAATTTCAGTTAGATGACTTTAAAAATAAAATCGTCTTTAAATTTTGTTACTTTTCAGTCTTTATATATCGAGGTTTGGCCGCAGAACTATTGTAAGTCCTTCTTTAATTCATCCTAGTTACGACAGTTTTGCGGTCAGCCCTCGATATGTTGCGTATAGTATGAATATATTAGAAGCTTTTATAGGCGATATACTAGTATTCAGTTTATGTAACGACGGAACATCACAGATCTATGAAAGTTGTATTGATACAATGAACTAGTTGCAACTATTTAGACTTTCTGTGATGTAAAACTGCAACCACTGCCATGCACATCATATATGCCCATACTTTTGATATATTTGCGCCCCGCCTGACCAATTTATTTTCGTAAATGCATCAAAATGCACTAACCTATACTCTATACACACACTCATAAAATTAATGTTGTTTGGAGATGATAAGATTAACAAAAGATTGAAAAATGTATTTTGAGCCCATGTTTGAAATTATCATTTTCGATATACGCAAGAGTTTATAAAAGCAATCTGATTATATTTTACTGGAAAGTTAGTTTTTTAAACTGAATTTGTTTAGTTTATTTTGATTGTTTATAGTCCCAGCCGACCGTGGGGTTTTCTCCTGAAGAACTCGCCAAGACCTTTAAGATAACATAAGATAACAAATTTATTTATTATAGTGACATGTGTAATAACATAGTACATATAAACATAATCATACACCCGGCGCAATGGACCTATATGTCACCTTATTAGAAATAATGTACATAATTTAAATTCATATGAATCATTATCATAAACATTAACAAAATAAAGTAAATGTAATGTGAGCCCGCCCAAAACAGGGTACAAGTTATGAATAAAAGATTTTTATAAATTAATCATTTGGTACATTTGGTAACTACACTGGTGTGTAACTGTAATAAAACATTTGGTTGCCAAAAGTCTTCGAATTTAATAGATAATGAAAAAGTAGATAGTAGAATGATTTCGGCTTTATATGACGTGTTTATTGCAGTCACACTTTTTTACCACTTTTAATAATTCGTAAATTTACTCTTGTGCCTTTCAAATAACAAGGTAACAAAATTAACTGATATTAGAACCCTATATATACGTATTATTTCTAATTGAGTGTATTTATATACAAAATAGCTACTTATTGCATTATTTCAACATATTACTATGTACATAAACTGAAAAAGTATTCCAGGTCTTAGTACTTTAATAAACTAATACTATAAATTTGATTTTTGTAGAAGCTGTTTCACGTGTGACAACCTTATTCGAAACGAGTTAATAAGGAAGGCTGTTGAAAAAGCCATCCAAAAAGGAGTCTGAAACTGATAGTGCAAGGGCCAAGCAGGTACCATAGTCAATAAGCAAAATGTAATTATATAAAACAAAAAGAATGAAACAGTGACTACAATTAATGCTTGTGAATTTCGAGATGAAATAAATACTCGCTCTCTCCAATCCTTTTATATAAAAAAATCCGAGTCAAAACGGTGTAACTTTAACATCATGTTTTTTATCATAAACAATAGTGTCATCATCTTCTAAGCTAATTTTCATTTCTTTTCCTGTTATCAATATAGATGAATTCCACAGTCATATACTTGTCCAGTGACCTACAATTCAATTTATTCCGCTTGGAAATAACAATGACAATGGAAATTTAGAAGGACAAACGATTTTGCTGCCTTGCAACATAAAGTCTTTAATTGTTATGATAAACAATAGTAGCATCAATTATTAATACATGACCTTTGTGTGACAAGCAGTTTCAACTAACAAGGACTTTAATATGACATGAACGTAATGCTGTCCAAAGTATTACTGTATATTGCTTGACGATCCAAAAAGGTCAGAGTAATTTATGACACAATTTTTGACAAATGATGCCTAACGAAATCATAATTATATTAATGTAAAATACGTGCTGTCGATATTTTTAATGTCGGGGGTCGAAAACACAGTATCTACCATTAACGAATAATTAAGAAGTGCCGTGGCAAACGGATAGGTAAGCGGAGTCATTTATCCGAGTATCTTCCCAGTAATGAATGTAAATTAATAATTAGTGAGTTTAATTCCTTAAAGACCGTCTTAAAACTGGCTATTTTGACAACTTTATTTTACAGATGTTAGTTTAATAAAAAAAAAAACGTGTGGAAATAACTAACATATCATCAATCCGTTCTTGTCTTAATGATTAAAGGATTTAGAGATATGGCAATTTGAGGCTAATCTGTATTAGATTGCAATGCAATTGCCATCGCCTTTCAACAAGTCATTCAAAGTATAGCCCTAGACACTTACTAACTTGGCTCCTGTTTTTGTCCGATCAGAGTAAAGATAACAAATAAGAAGGTATTTTTCTATCTGTGTTTCAAAATTGTGTCAAAAATTATTATTTCTTGAAAGGAGCATTGTTTTAATGATTCAGCAACCGTTTTCGGCGAATTTGTTGATTAAGAATTAAATGGATATTAATCGGAATCAAATGAGCTGTTCTAACGACGTCAGAGAATGTATGGACATATTATTAGTAATGCCGCTGGGTTAACCCGCCATGGCTATGTATTTTATTATGAAACAATTTTTTATTAGCTTACTGTCTTTTTTGTCATGGTTTAGAAACCTTAAGAAGTGCAGTCCTGGCAAATCAATACAAAGTGTATTGTTCAGTTCACAAGGTTTCGCCTGGTACGAGTTAAGCGCTTTTTGAATTTCGATTGTGTAATGCCGTAAGCAATAAAATTGAGTTAACAGAGAAATTGTAAAAGTGTACCTACGTAAATAATTGGTAAAATAGACAACCAGACAATTCTATGACGAGATTGCATGCTCTTGTCAAAAGACTATAAATTATTAATTGAAAACTGACGGATATATATGTGAACACGCTCATTTTGACAATAGAGATGTGGTAAAATTTGAAAAGGAAATACTATTCTGTGAAAGAATTTATGTTTTTACATAGCGATAAAGAAAAGGTTTGTAGACTATTTTTTTCTATACTTTTGATTGAAAGATCAAGCTCGTAAACTCTTACAACAACAAAAAAGTTATTTGAAAGTTGCAGACGTAGACTGGCCTACATCCGAACCTCCAATAGGTTTAAGAATAGGATGGTATGAAGATATGTTTACGTCTGAAATGGCTAATGAGTTTGGAACTCAATTAACATAGAATATTCATTGTTGTGTGTAAGTTCCAATCACGCTTGGAAATAAATGTACAATTACATACTTTTCATGAGCATGCAAATGAAAATAGAGGCCAACGGTAATTTTCATAAATATGTGTGTACTAATGCAGATCGTTTTAATTACATTTTGGGTCTAACTTTGAACATAAGGCAAAAGGAAATGAACATAATTTCAAAACCCTTACTTCATAAAATACTTGTGGAGAAAAAACGTATTGTGCGAATGAGGGTGAGTAGGACCAGGACACCAACTCCTCTTTGACTGCGCGATTTTTCTACAAAAAATCCCTTCCATTGCGTTATAACACCAAATAAAAAAGAAACCACGAGACAAAGTGGTTCAAGCACCAATGTAAGCTGGAAACGCGTGTCTGGTCTGCAAGCTTGCACACCTATCTTTTGGCTTCTGGCATTTTAACACAATTTCGCTAGACAAAACTGACAGGGTATTGCAGTCAGGTTAAACAAATTTCCTTTGATTTTCAAATCTTGTTAGGTACAAGTATACATGGGAATCGTACTGGGGTCTTGGCGAGTTCAACGGGGGGGGGGGTGGGGGGAATCCCACGGTCGGCCAGGACTATAAACAATCAAAACAAAGGACACCAATCAAAACAAGTTACAAACACAATTGCATAGTTGTCGACACATGGTGTCCTTCGTACTGTAATGCATTGCAACCATTTCGCTATTTCTAGTGCGATTCGTTTCATAGGAGATGTTACATGCGCATTTCAATCGGATTTTGAATAGGCTTTGAACCTTTCTTGTCTAGATGTATCCATTGGAAAGAAAAATAAGAAAAGAGAAGAAGCGATATCTTATTCAAGTAAAGCATTGATTAAATAATGAATTGAAGATCAGTTTTTGATATTAATTTATGACCGTATGTGAAAATTACATATCTCTGCCAAATACGCCTTTATTCCTAAAGTTTTATTTTAGGTAAAACTCGTAACTTAGCCTTTAACATCCTTTTTTCCACATTATCTGGCAACCAATTAAAGACAGCTTGATTTGACCTATAGTACTATATATGAAACAGAATATATAGGGAGTGGCGTGCTGTTTAAACGAAGATGTAAGTCACGTATTACACCAACTTAAAACGATAGACGTGTAATTAGTAAAGTAATGCCTTTTAAGCTATTTATTATCTATAAAATTTATTATTAACAAAAAAAAAACTTTTTTTTCGAAAAAAAAAAAAAAAAAAATTTCTTAAAAAAATTTTTTTTTTTAAAAAAAAAAAAAAAAAAAAACCCCAACCAAAAAAAAAAAAAAAAACCAAAACACCCCCCCCCAAACCTCTTTTTGTGTTCACGAGTGACATCAACGTGATATTACATCGATGCCAACACTTTTTCTGTTTGCTTTACGGTTAAAACTTTATTTTTGTTGAGTTTGTTTCTATAAAATATCGAAAATCGCAGGAAACGTCATAAAAAAACATAAAACGAATGACGTCATTTTAACGACGTCATCGTCGCATGGTTTCCAGCATTACTTACGCTCGGTATACTTTTTTGACGTCAATCCGGGTTAAAAATTGCAAAAAAGTGAAAATAAAAATGGTAATCCACAGTTTCAAAACCCTAATATTCCACTGAGAAAACTCTATGATTTACTGGGAAACATAAAATACAGCATCATATCTTTATTGTGTTTTCTACCATCCTTTTTGTGGTAATTTGTTGAAACGCGTTTTTTTTTATAGATAGGAAGCAATTAATGTTAGTACATTGCGCCGAAATAGTTTACCGTTTATTCAAGTGACAAAATACCTTTTGTGTAAAAGTTCTTTTATTTACAATAATATCCAAAATAAAATATATAAACATCATCAACACCTTACTAGACATTTCATTGTTCCTGAAATATTGTAACAATGCTTTCAACAGCGCTTATTTCCTGTTAAGAGTTACACTGCTACGTAAAATAAGCACCTTTAATTAATTCAGATAAGCACCCATGGGAGGCATAATTCGTTATTAATGTTTCTAATCCGTCAGAAAGCTAACACAGTTACGAACAAATGCATGTGTTGGCTAAGTAATGATACATTACAGACACTGACTAGCCACATTTATTCTGTATTTAATATCGTTTAAAGCTTTTGTTCATATAGATTCTGACAGTCTCATTTCACTCTTTCATCCTGTACAGGAATAAGTTTACGATGTTCTTTTTGCAGATGTTGCATGTGTAAGAAAGATATTATTCAAACAGTGGAACTGACAGGTTAAGCATAATAACAGAGACTTACAGAAGCAGTAGTACTACTAGCACTGTGGAAGTAGATCGCTACTTACAGTGTCATTTAGGAATGAAACTGCATTTGGCCTGGGCATGGTAAAACTAAAATAACATACGTTTTGCAGGACCTATTTGATTAATTATTCGGATTAACACGCCTTTAATTTGGATAAATACTCCCTGTTGCCAGAAGGTTATTATGCGAGATTTCCTGTTAGACAAGCAATTCTTTTAATGATATATATTGTTTAAACATAACGTCCCCACTTATTTGTATATTACGTATAACAAATTTGGCTGCTTCGGAATATATTTAAGAACATTGTGTTTCTTTAATTACCTCCCCTTTTCCACAAGCACTACCGCTATGTAACAAAGACGACTGTTATCTGATATAAAAATAGTAATTATGTCTGTCGTGCGTTAACGGGTGGGATATGATTATACGTTCCCATCGACAAGCTCGTTACCAACCATGGACTTGTCCCCGTGGGGAGGGCATTCCTATTCGTGCCACAAGCACATTAACTGATATTGTTTCTTGCATGTCGCATCAGTATAAATTTCAGTTCATTGTTTTCGCCATTTTCAGTACGTAACTTTTTTCATAGCAGCGGATTTTTTTCATTCATTCATCAAATCTTAATTCATTTGGTACATGACAGCGCGCGATACCTCTGACATTTGGTGCAAGACAGAAGTTTCCGGCATTGGCGACATTAGCGGAAATGCCTGATCGATATGCAACAAACTATGTCTTGTGGTTTATAAGAGTATGTACGTTCGCATAAAACTCGACGTAAAATAGTATTGAATATTAAGTTACATGTAAAACGCAAAAGTAAGTAGAAATACGCTTTTGTGTATACTATGGCAAAATAAATATTTGTCTAGTGGGTCGAGGCAACTACATGTGTTTAAGCTATAATAATGCTCAAAATGACCAGAAATAGTGCGGTCAAGAAAAGTTCTTAAAACATGAAAATGTTTAGAAAATAATTTTTAAAAAAAGTTATGCTAAACCATGTCGTACATTAATTGCATGTAAACGCAAATTAATCATATCAAATTGATGCAAAATCATTTTATGACCCGGCGGGTCAAAAAAGATTTTGTAATTTTTCAACTATGTTCAATAGGAATAACACTGTTGTATATATATTTTTAAGCTATAACTTTCGCAATGCTTGTTTTTTCATGATACTAAACCATTGGTGAATGTATCACATTAAATGGCGATTATCATATCGAAGGGCACTATCACTTTAAGATGGCCCAAACGGTTTAGTGGTTTCAGCGCTTTGATTTAAATTGATCGTCTAATTGTTATCGAAGTGAATGTTGAGAACAATTTTCACAAGACAAAGCGTCACAGAATGAAAACTCCTTTTTTCACAAAAGAACTTGGCCCAATAGCGGGCACACCCGCATTTTCCCTTTGAATTATCATGCACGGAATGAAATCAAATTGTTATTTAGTTTATACTAATTTTTTTAGCTCGATTGTGAAGAAAGCGTGTAGCTTATCGAGTCACTCTCTAGTCCGCTTCCTAGAAAAGCCAGTACTTGTGTCATATGAGGAGATACGGTCGTGACCCCAGTAGGGCTCGAATCCGCAATTTGTGTTGGCCCACACTGCTGTTATCATATTTGGCTAAAGCAAGGCTGACTGCTTTCTCATTGCCTTGATTTCCTTGATTTGACATAGGACTTCTTTACAGACATGGACGGTTTCAAGCAAGTGAAGTAATATTGTCTTACTATGTACTTATTAAGCAGTTTAAAAAAACCTGCTAATTAGAATAGCGATGTCGATTGTAGAGCGGGTGGAGGGCGGGTGGGCGTCAAACATTGCTTTCCGTTCAATAACTTGAGTTATGAGTGACCAATTACAATGAAACTTGGTGTGTAGGTAGCTTGCATGGAGACACAGCTTGGAATTGCATTTGGTGCTACTATGGTCAAGGTCAAGGTCATTGTTACTAAAATATAAAAACGGTTTCCGCTCAATTACTCAAGTTAGGAGTGACCAATTACAATGAAACTTGGTCTGTATGTAGCTTTGTTGCAGACAAAGCTTGGGATTGCATTTTGGGTCACTAGTGTCAAGGTCAAGGTCATTGCTACTAAAAATAGAAAAATGGTTTCCGCTCAATAACTCAAGTCAGGAGTGACTAATTAGAATGAAACTCGGTGTGTAGGGAGCTTGCGAAGAGGAAATGTTTGGGATTGCATTTGGGGGTCACTAGGGTTAAGGTCAAGGGCACAGTTACTGAAAATAGAAAAATGGTTTCCGCTCAATATCTTGAGTTAATGAGAGACCAATTGTAATGAAACTTGGCATGTAGGAAGATTGCGTGGAGGGAAAGCTTTGGATTACTGAGTCAAGGTCACTAGGGTCATGGTCAAGGACACTGTTACTAAAATAAGAAAAAATTGTCTGTTCAATTACTCAAGTTGGGAGTGACCAATTACAATGAAACTTGGTCTGTAGGTAGCTTTGGTGCAGACAAAGCTTCGGATTGCATTTTGAGTGCAGGGTCAAGGTCAAGGTCATTGTTACTAAAAATAGAAAAATGGTTTCCGCTCAATAACTCAAGTTAGGAGTGACTACTTGGAATGAAACTCGTTGTGTAGGGAGCTTGCATATAGAGGAAGCTTGGGATTGCATTTGGGGGTCACTAGGGTTAAGGTCAAGGGCACAGTTACTGAAAATGGAAAAATGGTTTCCGCTCATTATCTTGAGTTAGGAGTGACCAATTGTAATGAAACTTGGTGTGTAGGAAGCTTGCGTGAAGAGAAAGCTTTGGATTACTGGGTCAAGGTCACAAGGGTCAATGTCAAGGTCACTGTTACTCAATATATATATTTTTTAGTTTTTAGATTGTTTAAGCAAAAACATTTATTCTTGGGGTCAAGGTCACTAGAATCAAGGTCAAGGTCACTGTTACTAAAACAGATTTTTTTTTAAACTGTTTTAAGCCAAAAAAGATTTTGGGGTCAAGGTCACTGTTACTAAAAATAAATTTAAGAAATTTTTTCTTCTTCAATTTTTAAATTGTTTAAGCATTACAAAAAAATCTTTGCAGAGGGGGGAATCAAGGCGACTGTTTTTTTTAATTCAACAATTTCTACAGGCGCCGTTTAAACCTGCTTTGGCGGCATTGCCGCGTCTTCTTGTTTTTAATAAATGTGAGAGTTTTAAATGCATTATTTATCCCTGTAGTGTACTAACGAATGTGCAAACAAAAGAAACAACTAAGTGTGGAGAAATTAGAAGCCAAATAAAACTGAATGCATGCTATTGCAATAAGAATTCATTCACACGATCAAGACAAGACAAGAATTAGAAAGAATACTCCGGAACGGAAACAGTTTGCATGACACTCTGCTTGCACTTAGTAAGCAAGCTTATGATCGCTTTGAATCTAGACATAGATCCCATTGATCCCACAATTCAACTTTTTTTCAAAAAACCATAATTTTCTTGAAATGCAACTTGACAGTTGTTGATGCATACATGCACAAGCTTGTACCTTAAGCGGCTTAATATTTCACTATATGAGAAGAGTTATAACAAGTCTGTCCTGGTTCGATTTCAGTCTTTCATGGTTCGATTTCGGTCTGTCCTGGTTCGATTTCGGATAAAACTTTGTTTGAAAGCTTCACCGTCTGAAATATTTACACTCAGTAAATATATAAGATTTACTTTGGTTTGGTTAAGTTTTAGTAATTCTATCATGTTCCCATGTTTGCACCAACTAAAGTATACGGTGATATTTAAACCCAAAGATTTATAGTAAGATTTATACAAAGTGAAGTACAACTTTTATATATTTCATATTATTTATGCCATAAATAATGTCTATACATGATTAAATAATGTTGAAAATGAAATTCATTAGATCTTTGAGTTAACAGAGTATACTTAATTTCTTCATAATCATGTTCATTCGGGTATAGAGATTTGAGATAACCGGCTGTTTTACTACCTGGCCTTCATTGTTCTTATGTTTTCTAGAAATACTTAACACTGTTCGTCTCCTACACAATGTTTGCAATGAGGGAATAAGTTTAGTAATTATGAAAGTTGTCTCTTCGATGCTCAATATATGTCGAAAGTGCCACTATATGATAACCCTTTGGACCTGTGTCTTCAAATAGCATTGGTAATCTCAATACCTGATTTCGGTAAGAAACGTTAGCCTTGTTTTAACTTGAAGGGGTTTAGAAACATTTCCCCCCATTTCTTCTTATGTTTCAAGAAATATACTAACAAAACAAAATGCACAGCTTCTAAATCCCAGTTGTCAAATACCAGGCCCGTGCTTATAAAGGTTTCTTGAGTACATTCTCATGCTCAGCACGAAATCATGCTCAAGTAATATGAAGTCAATACTAGTTATATTTACATGTACTTACAAAACCGGGTTTAAAACAAACACACATAAGCTCAAAAACAGACCTTCTGATTAATGTTATGAAACCCGACTTAAAAACATAACTTGACTTGTACTTCATATTACTTGAAACACGATTTTGTACTGAACATGGGATTGTGCTCAAGAAACTTTTGTAAGCACGGGGCTATACATTAGAATTTTATAACTGAGATGCAAGTGTATTTTAATTGTTCACTAGAAAGTTCGGTCTCTGCCATATCATTTGTTGGAGATAAAACAATGGGAAAATGAATGATACATATCAGCCTTGGTATGGCAGGAAACAACAGTAATTTAATGGGGCTTTTAGAGGCATGTCATATTATACTGAATATAAACACGAAATTAAATTGTCTGTTTGAAGTCTGACACCGTCAAGTGTTCTATAGCCCGCATTCTTGTTTTATTGTGAAACGTATAATTTGCAGGTTGTCTATTAGAAAGCATCATATGCTGAGTTTTGCTCTTTGATCGTTTTTTATCATTATACGAACGTTGTGTTTTTTTCACACCCCGCTAGTTGCATTAAAATTGAATGCACAGGAAAATTTGCAACAGAGCGCCTTTCAAGCAATAGGCGATAACTACAACCACAGTATTCCCTTCACTTCGTGTTGTCAACATACCATAAATCATTAATTTGATGGATAAGTAACACTCACGTTGGTGGCATATAAGTCAGTGTCACTGGGATTCTAAAACTGTTTGAAATAGAACTATTCTATGTTATAATATCCAGCATCACAGAATAACCATGGAGGAAATATGTTTTTTAGTTTACATCGTTTTCTGCTCAGATTCTTTTCAAAATGTCTGATAAACTGTAGTTTGAGTCTTAAGATGAGACAATAATAAACTTTAGAATTCATGAAACATACGATTTGCAAACCCTGGTATCCGAAAACCACCATACAGCTCGCAGAAGCTGGTACCTAGTTGCACGGTACTAAGTCTTGTCATCCCAAACTGGAGCCCAAATATTGTGTGCTAATCATAAGCGCTGGTACTGAAACATGCAACTTCTGAATGATGGTACCCGAACTAAATCAATCCTTTTACCTTAAAAGGGTTTTCAAACATAATGGAAGGAGTTGGCTGTCTTTTCTTTAATCCTGCAGCTTGCACAATCATTTAGCAGGATATTTTGCCTGAGCCGTAATGCCGCATGTGCCTATTATCTAAGAAATTTAGATTTAAAACGCGTTCAAGTGTTATTTGAAATAACATTTGACTTGATATAGCCATAAATCTCAAAAAGACTGTTTCTAACAACAATAATGACTTGATATAGCCATAAATCTCAAAAAGACTGTTTCTAACAACAATACTGACTTGATATAGCCATAAATCTCAAAAAGACTGTTTCTAACAACATTATAGCCATAAATCTCAAAAAGACTGTTTCTAACAACAATGTTCAGTAAACTACTCACGCAACTTTCACAACTTCTTGTGCACTTTTGATATTTGAATTTTCATATGTACACATTATGGCGGTTCGCTTTGAACATTTTTTAAATTATTGGAAAAGCAGCACGGGTGCACATAGCACGGAAAGAAATAAACAATCTCAAAATACATGGCAATCATCAAGTTTAACTTGTGTTAATAAATACGTGACTTTATGGGTAAAGTGATAACAAAAAGCTGTTACAATCTCTTTTATGTCGATCATATTTTCGTGCACAATATCTGGTCTGGTCTTCCGTTTCAGACGAAATTAATTGTCAGGCGTATACTTTGCTATTTATATGTTCTGCACACAATTAAACACAGTTTTATTGGCCATTTACTACCTGAGAATGATAACATATCGATGCTTTAATGTAAAGAGGAACATAATATCCCCCTGTCAGCCCACCAGATGCAAGTCTGGTTTTACATCAGAATAATGACAACGTGATAAGTCGTAATTAATATTCTATTTCTTGATAAATATTTAATAATTTATTACAGCGAATGCTACTTTATTGCAATCTTTATACTACATCTATCATATAAAGTTTTGATCTTTATTATTTTAGTGGAAAAAGTAATATCATGTAGAAGTTATGATGAAACTATATTACAGAATATAATAGTATTTTTTTCAACGAAAAAAGTGATTGTGACACCACAGTTTAAATTGAGGAAGAGATTTATTTACCAACAATTTTTATTCAATTCTTTTAAACATTAAAAAGAACTATGTTGCGAAATGGGCCAGGAACATGCGGTCACCGTGTTTGTATGTTGTTCATCCTTTTTGATTGAGCAGAGAAATTCAATGTACTCCTATCGTAGGGAGTTTAAGAGACAGACGGTTAAGTGAATCTAAATTATATCTCATCACCATAAAAAGTTAGCTAGTCTATCTATACATGTACATTAATTCAACACCGCTTTCAAAAGCCGAAATAAATTCAATTGAATTAGTTATTTTTAACAAACCAATCAGAATAATGATCTCAAAATATCATTACTAAGCGTAAATCAGTCCGCCTATGTGGTCGAGAGGTTAAAGTCGATGACTTGAAATCATTTGTAACTTCTCATAGATTTAGGGCAACGGGTTCGCGCCCTGCTACTGACCTGCAGGTCTCTTTATGTGAGAAAGTTGGCAGATTCTTACGTAGGATAGGAGTCTGGTTCTACCCAGAAACGATTGTTAGGTAAACTGCCCGCCTGTTAAAATAAAAAATCACGGTTGGACCGGACACTTAACTCTTACAATAACAACGAGCGAAAACCGCTGATTCACACTTTTATATCTTATAAGGTATGACTTCACGAAATCGGTGGGACTTGGAACAAGTCAATTTCTGTAGGAAACTTGCGGACCTATTAGATAGCTGTGGTCTTTGATTGGTTCAAACTGACTGGTAGCACTAAAGTTTTCTAGAATAAGAATCGAACGTATACTGGTTGAGAATAGCAAAAAATAGTTTATGAATTTTCTGATTAATATTACTATGTCCTGTGACTACATGTATCTGAATATACTGAATATTTTGACACTTCAGAATGTAAATAAAAATCCCACAGACGAGTGGGTGATGTCCTACTGGTGCTATAAAGTAATACATCATGTGTATAAAAAAGGACATTTTTGGATTTTACTAAGATGGTTCTACAGATTTATTGGAGGGTAATCACTCAACGAACGTTTTGGTATGCGGACCGAGCTTAAATGCTACACAGTAAGTCTATGGAAAAATATTTAGTGGAGTCATACCATAAGGCAAAGAGGCAAACGCTAACTTCCGTAAACTGAAGGTATTCCTAGTACTGCTACGTGGATAATTATCATAGTTATACTATGCCTTTGATATCATTAGAGTATTTTTAGGCTCCAATGACGCGTAGTTGGTCGAAACTGAGGACAATTTGATAATTAAACTGGACAAAGAAATGACATTTACGAGATATCTATCGATGACACACAATGGAGGATACTGACCCTCAATCAGCTTGTTAGCACTGTATAATTAAACCCGGCAAAATATTTGCGAAAGCTAAATGATGTATTAAATGCCGGTACGTTTGGTAGATTCCTGAAATTTCTTCTTGATAATTAATCTAACATTTACCAAAAGTGATGTACATGTAAATTAATCTCAAGTTTGCCTTTTAGCAATCAAGTACCGCATATTTGTTTTATGAAGAATCAATACTGCAATAATAGTCAGGTCTTCCGTGAGATTCGAAACCCACACATGTACAGCAGGTGAACGCTATACTACTTACCAGTTTACTTTTCTTAAGCATTGCCAGTAGTATGACCCAGAAAATACCAGACAATGTTGATACCACAAATCCCCCAAAGCACACTGGAAAAATAAAATCCTAAATATCCACTATAATGTTTTCAAAAACAATGTATGGTTTTGGTCAGAAAAAGTGGTAGTAGAGGTGGTAATAGCAACCACCACTAAAACATCAACAATAAAAAGAAGCAGTTGTGTAGAGGTTAATGTGTATCCTGCTCATCCCGGAGGTGCGGGTTCGAGCCCCACTGGGGTCACGATCGTACCTACACATATGACACCGGTACTGGTTTTTCCAGTAAGAGTGACTCGATAAGTTACTTTCTTCACAATGGAGCTAAAATAAATTATTATCAACTACACTAAAAAGAATAATAAAAATAGTGTTAGTGATGATGATGATGATTATGATGATGTTGACCTTGGCATTTCAAATTAATCTTAGCATACGACAAACGTTTTAAATTCATTTCTCTTGTATATTAGGATGACTTATGTGCGTGTTTTTGAACTAAAGGATGACCCTATTGTCTATATAAACATTTGAACTAAAAGATGTACCTATTGTCTATATTAGCCCGACTTCTGTCCGTGTTTTTGAACTAAATGATGCACATGTACCTGTTGTCAGTTAAATTGTTTTTCTCAATAACATTTTATATGAGATGTGTCGTGTAAATATACCAGCATGTTCCTTTTACGTTAAAGTTCACAACAGGGCACTTTAGCACAATTCACGTAAGGTAATGGAAAATTAACACAAATGCAAACACAGATCCACGGATAATGGATCTAGGCGGCATGCAGAATATCCTTATAGCACAAACTGTAAATGGAATATAAAAAGAATTACTCAAGTGCAGATAGTACAAAATGACAACACAAAAATGAAGCAAAAAATGCAGAATGGACACAAATATAAACAAAATGTTACTTCTCGAAACGACCCGTTTCTTACGTTACCGTAATGATGGCCCTTTATAGCTCACCTTTGCAACACGTGGACATGGAGTTACTCTAGCCACCTGGATTGCCAGTTTTTAGAGTTTATACAAAGAATTTAATCACTTGAGAAAAGACGACCTCTTCAACAATTATAGCGGAGGTCATTTAAAGATCATTGCAACACAGGCTGCAATATGGTCGAAAGATTTATTTTCCAAAATGATCTTATACCTCAATGGATTTATCTATATATAATTCACGCCGTAACTTATACTATAAAATAGAGCTTGAACCCCTAAACGATATGTTTGATTGATTTTAAACAAGTATATATTAACTACATTGGCCTGTATAATTTGGTTAATTTCTCCGCTTGTCCTAACTTAAATTCTATAAATAATTTAGCTGAAATCTACACTCGTCACTGATCATAAAACCCAAGAGAACAAAGAATACTCGTAAATTAGAACTATTACTGATCATTTTCATGTAATACAAGTCCTTTTATTTCTTTATCGAATGTTTGTTTATTCGACAAGAATTTAATTACATATCAGATAAAGTCATATGACCAAATTTATAAACGGATAAGTTAGCACGTTATATAGTATGATACAAATTGTACTGTGTGATATATGCTTAAAGTACGGACTCATCATACAAACGTCATCGTCTTTTCTTGTTGATCTTCAACATATGTTTGCATTTTTATGCAACAAAGACGCTACCTGTGTTGAACAAAAGATTGACATCAAATTACTGATCAAAAGTACCGGTTACTTATTTAGCTGTCTAACTTACAGATAATGCAAGATCAAAATTGATTGAGTCTAGAACTTAAATATATACTTCGAAAATTAATATGGTGAAACTTGAGTAAGGGCTCCTGAATCTGACAGAGAAGTTATTTCATTATGCATAAAACAAAATAAGTTTAACAGGTCAATTGCCCATATGATGCAAAGGGCTGGATTTTCATGTCGTCTACACAGTTCTGTTTAATTATTTCCAAACGTGTCTTCTCTTACTTTTTATTTTCTTTTTGTGGGCATTTTGGCCGCTTACTCTTGTTTCAACATTTTAATTTCTCTTCTTAGTGCAGATCATTCAGGTGAAAGGAGTAGTTATACATGTAACTGGTGAAATAGTTCCCTCTTGACTTTTATGGCCCTTCAAGTTTCAAAACTTCGAACGAAAGCTAGGCGTCTATCTAAGAGAATTTTGGAACTGAGTCACTAACCAGCATACTTCTCTTTTTTTATAGACTAATGTTTCCCCGATAGTCTTCATTTTATGGGCATAAGCAAGCAAAATTTACAGCTATTAGCTACAAACAGTAAGTGCACGCCAACAGCACTCCTATAAATAAAGTGAAAATGGTATGCCTTCTTTTATTTTCATATATGAATTAAACACAAGTGTATTTTAATGTTTACTTGATCTGTATAGATGATATATAATATCTATCTATCTATCAAATGTACCAAAGGGAGAATGAATAATTGATAGACAGCCTTAGTATGACAAGAAACATCTGTAATTTACTTGGGCTTTTAACGGAATGATATATATTGATGCTGTACACGAAGTTAGATTTTATTTCTGCCTTGAAAAGATCAGAATCCGCTATTAACCAATATTTTCGTAAAAGACATATTCTCAGATTTTATAAGCCATTTCCTACGTGCCAAAGCTACTGATATAATATTGTATGAACACTTACAATATGATCGCTCCTGCATCATCAACACTAAAAGCATAGGGAGAACCGTTAACATAGGAATAGCAATGTTTCTAAAATGTTTATTTCTCCATCTCACCGTTTGAAACTTCAACGTACTCTGTCTTTGATGCGTACATTTGATATGTGTTTGTTCTATTCTCAATACATACATTTACAGTATTGTTTGACATCATTTACATGAGACTTATTATCTTTACATGTATCTTGTAACATTCGTGAGTGTTGTATTACGTGATAATGTTATTAGAACAAAGCTGAAATATTGGCGTAGTGGTAAGATGTCTTTTTCATACGCTTGGTTCCAAAGGTTCGATTCATGTAGACGTCTTATAATTTTTTTTAAATATTTCTTACAACAATCATTATAAATTTCATTTTAACATTGCTCTTAAAAGAATGAATGTTTTCGTTTTATTTTATGATATTGCTCTACTTAGATCTTACATGTACATGTTTCAAAGACTGTTCATTTTTTAACAAATCGGGTTGCATAAATCATATCACTGTCGTAATCCGCGATCAAAGCTAGACATGAAAGCATTGTTTAGAGTTTAGAACTTTTCATTCACGCTTTGAATAGTATAAAGTTATTCATAGGCTCCTGGTGATTTTATACTAAATGTACATATATTTTTATTTATATATATACTCTTGAAGTAAAGCAAAACCATATTATATTCTGTATGTCAAGTAACATGTCACAAAAGTTTGCGAAAATAGAATTTTTAGACCATTTATTTACAATTGGAGTGCAAGCTTGTTTCTCGTTATTTTCTTTTTTTCTTTTTGTAGAGAGTTTGTACATTATTCTTGTTTCAGTTTCCAACTATCAAATTTCAACCCTTCACCGTGTGTAATTCGAAACAGTGCTTAAAGCTGCATTACGGATTAATAAACATACGTTGATACTGCTATTGTTTTTCCCACAGGCATTAGAGGTCTGAACAACATTTGTAAACCCTTAATGAAAATGTATTTTTCAGTGTCATACTACTTCACCTTCATTGTGTTTTGAACTAGTGAAACCGCTTTATTGCTGTAACGTTATATAACCTAGACAGTGTCATAGATTGTGAAAAATAGTTATATTACAATGTAATACATTCTAATATGAACAAAAGACATTGTATTCTAATTTTATGGTAAGTATTTTCACTGATAAACAAAACCTTTCTACATCTCATTATCGTTTACGGTTTTCTGTAAACGCTTTTATAAGCCAATGCTAGAGCCAGGCTACAGTAGCTTCATCTGACAACATATCTGTTTCTAACATACAAAGAGCAATTCGACACTGATTTTCAAACCATTATAATAAACCATTATCATGCACATCGTTCAGATAAAAGGAGTAATTCTACATGCAACTGATGAAGTGGCCCACTTCTAATCCGGAAACTTTAAGGTAGAATAACAAACTGGTACTATATACATGTAGCAGGTTCTTGGACCTGGGCCTGCGATAAATAACTTTTCCTGAAAATATGTATGTTTTTATAACAAGTTTTCAGAACTAATTCGAAATCAGTCTTTGATCATCTTGGCGACAGAAACTGTTTCATTTTTCTCAATATTACCGTCCTTGTAACAAGAAATAGAAAAATGCACAGCTTTTAACTTCAGACTGTAAATGTAAAAGCCAAAAGCACATGTAATTATAAGGAATATGCAATGTTTTATTTTGTTTACCGTGTTTTTAAAATTTTACTCTGTTTGATATATGCTGTATCATCTCTGCCAAATAAAACAAAAGAAGAATGAATAATTGATAGACAAAATTGGTATGATAAGAGACAACTGCAATTTAACGTGGCTTTTGATATAATGTAAAGTTTAAATGACGCGGTACACAAAGGTAGATTCGATTACCATGACATTGCCAGAACAGAATCTTCAATTAACCGTATTCTGATATTCTTGTATTATTAACTTATAATTATTATGCCGAGGAAACGTGAACATAAATGTTTTATTAACCATTTCATTGGTGTTTTGACCCCGCATCCCTTATAATTCTTTGTGAAGTGCAAATGATAGGTTTAGAGCATAAACTGAGATTGTCGTTCTATCGATTGTAGAATAATTGTTTAGCTTACTAATTAAGTTAATTATTATAGCATTCTGTTTAGCCATCGAGATTTGTACCAAGTACAAGAAGAAAAGGAGAAGTTTTGAATTTTTTAAATCTTTTTCGGCTTGACAATTTTAGGAAAGCAGAAAATTCGAAGTTTTAGCGACAACTGTTTTTCTATGAAATTTCATATATGAAATGTTGAAAAAAAAATTCTTCTTACCTGTATATCAGAACTTCAGTACAAAACTAGAAATGTTGAAGTTATGCTATGACAATTTACATACTAATTTCAACTTTTCTCGTTTTTATCTTAGTACAAAAGTCGCCGTTTTGTCGCTTAATTTCTACTTTTCGGGTTGAGATGATCTACACGATGAACTTGAAGATCTCACGACGTATTGGTAAATAATTGTTAGTGTACATGCAGAATGCTTCCTTTAGAAAATACACACGGATAGAAGATCCTGCCGAAATTTTGTCAAATCTAGAAAGGTCAAAATTAAGACGAAAAACTATAACTTTTCGAATACGGCCCATACACAAAAAAGTCTAAATTAAGGCGGTATTTGTCTAACTATTGTCAGGCTAATTTCTACTTTTCACACTTGTCAGGGTGAAAACTTGAAATAAGCTCGATAATAGTCAGACAATTGTCAGCCAGTTGTCGTCAGAACTACTTTTCTTGGGGCATTGTCAACTCAAAAAGTAGAAATTAAGCACTTGAAACTTCTATTGTTTTACTTGCATTTGGTAGAAATCTCAATGGCGGAAACTGAATTCCGTAGAATATAGAGAAATATGTCATCAACTGATAAAACTACTAGCCTCGTCCCTGAAATGACCGTTCTGTGTTGTCAAAATACCATAAATTATTAATTTACAACTGATTGATTGATATTGTATTGTAACACGCAAATTGGTGGTAACGAATTTATCATAATAAGGATGTGGGATATAAATGAAATGGAATTATCCTATGCAATAATCTGAGATGACACATAATGTTCATGTACAAAAAAGTCGTAAATTAAAACATTTTGTATTGTTCACATTTTTAAATATATTCTTACAAAAACGTAGTACATGTATTAGTATTAAGAGTCGTATAATACTAACGGAAACACATAATTTGCTAACGCTGGTACCCAACTACAGCTCACGAGAGCTGGCATATTGCCAGGTTTTGAAGCTGACAAATTTTGATTTTAATTAATTAGTTCTGAAATATGCACACAGAATTATACTACAATATATATGTATTTAGATCTTTATGATAATATATCAAATATTGACAGTAAATTTTTAGGCAGAGAAATATCTTTTCTCTGGTTTCTCATTTTATAGGTCAGAGACACAAAGTCTAACTAGCATGAATTCAATATTTTATCAAATGTCTCTCTAATTGTCAGATATATCACTTTGTCATTGACGTCAGTTGTGTATCTAAGGCTTCGGAAACGTGTAGGTGGTCATACAAAGGAAAGTCTGGTCATTATACTGGCCGGAGAATTAACCTTTCTAAGTTGTATTGTATCTACTTATGGAACACAAATCAAAATCACCTTCCAGCTGCTTGTTAGCTCTGTTTATTTGCCATGAGTTCTAAATGTCATCATGTTTAGTTGAATCAGTATATTTCAGCTTGATAATTGATCTAACATTTTGCTTATGGTAATGTACATGTAAGTTTATCTTAATAAAGATGGTGCTGAGTTGTCTTTTGTTATCATTGTAAAGTATCTCATAATCGTTTCAAGAAAAGATTAATGTTACTTTTAACAGAAAGCTATTTTGCCATTCAAAACACTACTTCGTTTAAATTTAAATTTAAAAAAAAGTTGATTAAATCTCGATTTAGCTGCTGATATTTCCAGATAAGTCGTTTGATATGCACTCACTGACCGGTCCGTGAAAGCTGGTCTATATTATTTAACGTTACAAAAATAAAGCAGTTTCACTAAGTTCAAAATACAATGAAGGTGAAGTAGTAATAAAAGGATTTTTATGTAAAGATGCATGTAATCAATTATGAAAATGTACGCGTGCAGTCAAACAATATATATTCTTATTCAACAATGGTAAATTCTAAAGGGCAATATTACGTAATATATAACGTCATGCGTAACGCAATATTTGATAAAAATGCAAAAGTGGTTAATGAGCCTGTAAAAGAGAGATAGAATTTTACAGTCTAAATACAGAGGTAGATACTCATTAAACAGGTTAACTTAAACCAGGCTGGCAGTAAACATAAAGACTGGATGTTTTAGATTGATCTTGAGCATTGTCTATCTGTCATGTGTCTCGGTTTTCCAAACATTGGCAGAGTATATTTTGAATTGTATATTTCAAAGTAAAAATGACAATCCACTTTGGACGTACATAAAAGAAACGCCGATGAAGTATCAAATGTAAATGAACCTCTCAAGTTATGTCAACTCGAGATTTGTTAAATTTACGCAAATGATCTAGATGTCCTAACAGAAATGTCAGTTACCTCATTTCAATATCAGAGACACATTGACGGGAAATCAAAGAGTCAGAAGCCGACAAATGTTTCTGTATGGATTTTCGGATCAAACTGTATTAAATGTGATAATCTCACCTGGTTAACGCACTTCTACTATATGCGTGACATACGCTTTCACTTTGATAATAAATGGCTAATGTCCTTTAATCTCTACGTGAGAGAAACGAAGAAACATATATGTCAGGCTGCGCTCAGATTATATCATGCTGACTTTCGAAAAAGGTAATGCTAGTTGCTTGTCAAAAGTTGGCATTTCTGTATCATGGTTGATCGGCATTTCATTTATCTTTCCAGCTAAACAATTGGTTAATTTACTTGCTAGAAAACTAGTACCAACTATCACAGTCATATTACCGTAATCAGCATTTATAACTAGCCACACGTAATGGAGGATGTATTGCCTTTTTACTACCCTAACCACATGTGTCTACTTTTTATTATTTATTATAGACATATAGCGAGAAAGCGAATAATGAAAAGTCATATCTGTCCAAATACAGATTACTTTGAGTAATAATATAAGTTGCTATGGGCATGTTTCAGATGATAAAGTTTGAAATTGGAGATTCTTGTTGATAATATTGGAAGGGAAAGCCACACCCGACCCTAAAATATTAAAGTTAAAAAATGCATTTCAGACAGTTATCATCTAGGAGGGGCACAAATGTTTCATAGGTTCATTCAATGATTAGTAAATGGTACTGAGAAGCAAATGTTACATATAATTTTCGATGCATTATTACTTGTTCTGTTCGTTTAATAGTCACAACCTTGTTCAATGAGACTCTCTTTTATTGTAAAATACGTTTATTTTATTACAACCACACTCTAAACACGGCTATTGATAACTGATATTGGTCTCCAGGCAGTAGATGTTGTTGTCGACAAATCAGAAAACGAAAACAAAAATGTCATTAAGAAATCAATTCAATTCAATATTCTTTTTACTTTATAATAGCGTTAACAAAGAATAATACTGACATTGTGTCCAGTTTTGGCGTTTTTCAGTATAGGACAGCTGAGAGTAAACAAAAGATATGTTGAAACAGATACTGTTTTCGTTTCATCACCGCTTAGTACAGCCTCGCGATCGAGTAGAAGATGGGTCGTTCTCGTTATCTTCCACGCCAGACTGGAATAAGTGTATACAAATTAAACACACATTGGCTGGAAAAAAGTATGCATATAACCAATAAAGAGTTACGGGGTTTTTTTTCTTTGATTAGTTCTGATGTGAATAGATCAACTCGCAATCGTTTTCGGCTATACTATAAATTTTTGTAATCATGCCAGCTGTGAAGTTGTCTTTGATTTGGTCCTTGACTTGTCATACAAGATCATGTCGTAACTAAGCGTTGATTAAGGTATTAATTTCCCTCAAAGAATAATACAAAATGTAAATTGTGATAAACGAGTTCTTGCATATCGGATCGGCATTTCCGGTGATTTTGCCCATGCCGGAAAAACCGGTCTGGCACCCCTCCTATGCCAGACGACTCTCGTGAACTACTTATGACGCAACGTTATAAACAATGTGACGTCAGTTTCCTAAACACAACGTCGGAATATCGTTTGCTTTTTATGATAATTCATTATTTTGATAAGTTTATACATTTAGAAATCTACTTTAAAGTGCAAGACGGTATGCAAGAAAAAGTTTCCATCATGATACACTTGGCTAAGATGGAAATATCCGTCACCTCGTGTAACTGTTTTGCGGGAACTCGGCAGAGCCTCGTTGAAGGATATTTCGATCTGAGCCTCGTGCTCATGACAGAAACTATTGGGACTACCCAGTGTGTTCTAATTCTGTTTATCTAATAATGGCTATGTACTTGGGTGAATTATAAACTTTTTAAAAATTGAAAGACAACGTAGGGCAATGTATTGAGATGTAGTATTGATCGTTGAATAAGCAAGCAAAAGTTATTTAAAGGCTTTTTATGGACAGGAAAACAGTACGATATTACCAGTCACGCACTACGTGTACATGATTTTGCGGGTTAATGCCTTCGCATTAATTCTAAACACAGAGCGCAATATTGAAATATTCGCTTGGATTTCTTGTGAAATGAAACTTAACAAATCGTGAATGTATACTGAACAAAATAAGTAACTTCCGCTGTGTTTAAGTGCAGATGTACGTAAATATGAAAAGAAGGGTTAAATTATTTTTATATATATTCAAAGAGTATTTCAATGTTTATTTATGTGTCAAATTTTATCGCTCTACGTTCAATGAAAACTGATGAAATGTTTGATCAAATGCGGTAGGGGCCATATACCAAATCACACATTAATACCGGGTATGGCCACCTTGATCATTGAGTACTGCCTGGCATCGTTGGCGCATAGAACCGAGTGTGTTCATTTCGGCCTGTGAAATGTTGTTCCACTCCTGGATTAAGGCTTGTTTAAGTTCATTGATGTTCGAAGGTGGAATAGGGCGACGTCTAACACGCTGGTCCAAATTATCCCACAGGTGTTCGAACCTTGCCATCAATTCGATGAATGCAAAATCACGACTTGTCGGAGAAAAGATCGCTATTCCATTGTTGCCTTATCCAGCAATGATGTGTACGTGCCGAATTAACACGATTTACGCGGTGACGTCGCGTCAATACACAGCCAACGTAAGGCCGACGTCCACGTAGACCACCCTCGCGCAGACGATTGCATACATTTTGGGCAGGTATTCGGTTGTTATGTGTACCAGGGGCATTAGCAGCAGTTGCAGTGGCAGTTTGAAAACGATTGCGTAGGTGTGTGTTCATGATATAGCGGTCTTGACCGGGCGTTGTGACCCGCGAACGTCCACTACGTGGTAAATCTTCCGTACGCCCTGTTGCTTGAAAACGTTGCCTAAGGTTTCGATTAGCACGACTAGAACTGCCAACAAACCCAGCACCTATTCGTCGCCGTAAATCCAGCATTGCTGCCGATGGCACGTTCACGTAAAATCGGTGGAATTCTAGACATATCAAAAAGAAAGAAACTTAATAAAATTTTTACTTTTTCAACGTCTTTTTGTTATTGACAACAAATTCTATAATATCAGACTGAAAGGTTTGATTTTATAAACACGGATTATACTGGTCCGTGCATGTACCAGAAAATCTATTTTAACTTTTTCTTTTTGTGTAATGCGTACAATCCAATTAAAGTTGGTTTTATTTGGCACATAATCGTTCGCCCGAACATGTGTAGGGTATTGGACATGTTGATTTATTTTTATAACATAAAAAATATATGTATAGAAATCGGAAGTATCTTTTTTTGTTCAGTATAGTTACATTATTTTAGTTCGATTACGATGAAAGCTCCGTAATTTTTTTAAACCCCCCCAAACCCCCCCCCCAATTTTTTATTATTTAAAAAAAAAAAAAAAAATTTTTTTTTTTCCCCCCCCCCCCCTTTTTTTAAAAAAATAAAATTTATTTTTTTTTTTTTTTTTTTTTTTAAAAACCCCCCCCCCTCCCTCCCCTTATTTTTTTTTCCCCCCCCCCCCCCCCCCAACAACACCCCCCCCCCCCCCTCCTTTCCCCCCCCCCCAAAAAATAAATAATGTCAATTGAATATGATATCGTCAGTAACTACATTCACGATTTGCAAAATTTCATTTCACACCAATATTGGCAACTAACAACGTCTCCCTTGGTTTAGTGGTTTTGGCATCCGCCTTGGAAGCGGGAGGTCGAAAGTTCGAATCCCAGCAAGGGTCCGTTCTGATATGACCGGTCGTTGAGCCGCCAGCTAGTTAAATAATGGTTACCGTATGCCTACCTGCCTGGTGTCTGGCATTGAAAGGATAGGACTCGGGAAATGTGCTCAAAAAGAAGGTGTCTCATAAATCAGAAATGACTGGCCCATTAAGTAGAAGTGAGACTATAATAAACAAACACTTCACCGTTTTACCTTTTATTCAACATCACTTCAACTATCTATCAGGGGAGTGGTTTACCATACGTCTCCATTGTGTTCCGGATATTTTTGGTTTAGGCGCCTTAAGGTCAATGATTCCATTGACAATTGTTCTGTGCAGCCTTGAGGAGTATATGAGTTATTCTGTGTGTGAAGAGCTTCATGTTTTTGCATGTGTACCTTCTCTGTTGTCTTGCTCCTAGTTTGAGTATTCATTTTTCTGTGTTTAAGTCTGTCTTGTTGTTGGATCTGTGTTTCGTGGTGTACACTGATTATTTTTCTAATTTACGTTTACTGACAGAAGCGAGCTTCATCTTCGCAAATGAAGAAGTTAACGTATTTTTCGGCGCAGTCGTATTAAGCTCCATTTTGACCTGAAGTTGGTAACTTTTCAACGGCCAAGGAAATGACAAGTAGAGTGTTTAACATTTTTGTTTTGAAAAAATTTACTATGTCACCTTTTAATTGGATAATACCGCATGAAAAAGATCAATTAAATACTCTTGCGTGTTCAGTCTTTCATGAATGGTTTTGTAATTTTAGTACAAATGTTATTACCTCCAAAATAATGTTGATTATGAGTGTAGATAAATAATACTTCCTCGCCCAGTGAACAACGGTCAATATATTTGATAAGAGAAACCAGCCTGATGCACATGTCATTATACGGACTTAAGCACAATTGGGGACAAAATGTACAAGAGGCCGGTTTGCTCAGTCGAAAGAGCATTTGCCTTGTAAGTAAAGGGTCCCGGGTTCCCGTGTCGGCCTGGGTACATACTTTCTTTCACTGTGACATTGATGCCTTCTTCTAACATAAAGATACTTTATTGTAAAATCTACTTTTCATATTACTAGTTCTCAGAATCGCGCCGACAATCTTTTTGTAGAAAGTTCTTGTTGCAATTGTAAAGGTGCTTTGTTTCTATTAGAATAAAGTTATGTTTTCAATCCCTTTATTTATTACAATTTTATATCAATTGGCTATTCTAACAGTGTAATTTTAGATATTGTATTGTAAATTAAACGTTACATAATAATGTACTAGTTCCTGTCTACCGGCAATATGAAGTAATCAAGCTTGATTTAGAACGTGTCTGGGAGAAATAATGGTCCATTTTGCTGTTAATAGTCATTATTCTATAACAGATGTGTCATTAGTTTCTCTCTGAACACGAAATTGGAACAAAGTTCAAATCATTTGACCTTAAAGTGGTAAAAACATCGTATATTAAACGTTTTTCCTGTTTAATTTTTGTTTTAACTCTTACTATTGTTTGAGTTTGTTTCAATGAAATGTCGATCACCGCGGGAAGTGTCATCAGAAAGCATGACACACATGACGTAATTTTACGGGGTCCAGTATATATTACGCTCGATATACTTTTTGACATCAATCCAAGTAAAGCTTTTGATATTTTCACAGCTTTGACACAGTCTGATATCAACTTTATTTCGCTAACATATTTCAGTATTTCACTGAAAACTATAAGATAAAACTCATTATTACCCACGAGCGCTGTTTTGAAAGCAGATGCATATGAGATACCATCAAACATAGAAGTAGACATGAACTATTGCTTATCTCTTCACACGTGTCAGACAACAGGGAATATTCGTTCGTGACACTTTCATGCATAAAACCATGCCTTTCGGATTATTTTTGCGAGACACTGTAACCTGTCTATGAGTGATAGGAATTTACATTAACTTTGACCGAGGCTTGGTCAGCTCACCATGTCAGTTCTTATAATAAAGGTAATATAGTCGATAAAGGTAATAAAGGTAATAAAGGTAATAAAATAGAACAAGTTACCCATTTATACGTACAGTTTACAATGAAATCTTCTGACTTCCAATTTGGGCGAATCTGTCTCTTTAAATCTGAATGTTTGGCAGAATTGTGGTCTAAAAGGCTGAGAACTTAAAACCTGAACATACATCATTGCATTTATCTTCTGCTTCAAGGAGTAGCTGTTGAAAAAGAATACATGTATATGTTATTATTCACTAGGTATGAATGGATTAAGGTTAGTTTAGACTTTTTTCAGATTAGGCAAGCATGGTACGAAATACATGCAATCAAACTAATTCATTTCATTGACCGCGCTTCTAATAGTAACATTTAGTTGGTGCAAAATAGGTCAAAACATCTTATACCGCTTACACTGAGTATCGCTATGATAATACTGTGAAATACAGAATGAAGTATCTAATTTTATAGTAATACAAGTCGAATATAAATCCTAAGAATAAACGGAACTGAAAAAGAGGGAGTAAATGGAATGAAAACTACTTAGATGAAAATTGAAATGATTTAACGTTTGATTTATTTTTCTGTGTGTGCATTATTAATGATACTTAAAGAGGAACTCCCTACATGAAGCAGATTATATTCTGAAAATATAGTTTATGTGTTCAATGAACGCAGAATGATAAATAAATACAATTTCAAAAAAGAACCTATGGCGAAAAATGCCTCATTTTACCACAATTTATCAATATAGAGGCTTTCTGTACCAAATTAATTGTACAACAACAACTCTACATAGATTATTGAATGGTTTACGGTACTGCAGTCTGTTTCAAACCTCTGATTTTATCGATAATGACTGGGAATGCATAGCTGAAACTTATAGGTTAAGTTATAATACTTCCAAAGATTATTTTATTTATGTTTCTGAGGTGATTTAGTTTGACATCAGTCATTGGGTATGTCCCTTTAAACTTGCTTGAACTTGAAATCCATCTTCAACTTCTGCAGTACACAGTTTACATATATTACTTGTTTCCGTTCCTAACTTGTTATTTTACGTAAACACTTACCCAAACCGTCTTACTAGCCTCTGACATGAGGTGTACAGTAGACAAACATAAAACTTACAAAACAAGGTCTCTGTAGCAAGACCATGGTTTGTCTTTTCCACTATTGGCATTTTATAGCGATGTATGATCGGACTTTTCTAGTTTTTCGGTTTAAAAAACCTGATATATTATAACATCTGATTACAACAAGAGACATTGACATAATATGAACTTTATATAGTAAATACAAGTAAATGAGTGAGATGTTTTTGTATTTACACACGGAAGAAAATAAAATTTCGTGACTGGTGATTGCACAAATAAAAAAGACTTTTACCTAAAAATATATTATTTTTTTTGAATTTATGGTGCGCTTGTTTCCAAACGTCTACACAATGTTTATTGGCTGCATAGTTTAATAAAGTAAAGAAAATTATACTCGTAACTTTATGTGTAGATGAAGTTCTTTTCTCAAAGTAAGAAAAATATATTTCACAATTGGTAAAATTAAAATAAAACTTGTAACTCTGGAATTTTATACAACATGTAAAAATCAAGCAGAACATAAGACATGCTGTAATCCTAAAATAGTATGTATAAGCTAACGAGTGAAATAGAAATAGAGGACAAATATCTTGCTTCAGTCTGAGGCTCAGTGTTTACAAAATATCGTCAATCAGTAAGATACAATATCAAAGACTTATAAGACTCAATTCTGAAACAGTTCGAGGGTTGACCGCAAAACTGTTGTAAGTCCTTTATTTCACATAAGTAACTGTAGTTTTTCGGTCAACCCTCGAGTTCCTCATTGGTATGGATGTAATATCAATACATGCATATTCCTTTACTTCCATTATCTACTGGCAGGTCAGGAAGGTAACATAAAATATGATAGCCATGGATACCAGATAAATGTCAAGAGTGTCAGAGCACGACACTGAAATATAAAGCGGCTGTGGCTGAACATTAGATGCAAGACAAAGACAATGATAAGAAACAGGAGAATAAATACAGAAATTTAAACTGGATACAATAGTGGTAAGATTATCATTATCATTATCTGTATATTTAAATTCCTTCTCATCTTATATGTGTTGATACTTTCTGCTAATTAGTTTTATCCGTCGTCTGTTTTTTGTAGCAGTTCTTAATTGATCTCTCTTTTTTTATTGCACACACGAACAGGAGTGTCTCCAAAGAGCTGCGTATACAATGTGTATGCTGAAGGCAGTTCATGACGTTAAACCGAATGAGATTCGTGAAAAAAAATAACACGATTTCAATGCATTCGAACGCATGAACAGTCAAAAGGGACACTACCTTCCTATTTGTATTTAGCTGTTTAATACTTACTTAGCCTAGAAATTGACATGTTTCACCTTTTAATAGATAATAAATAAAGAGTTAAAATTACAGTTAAAACTGTGTTAGTGCTTACTTGAATGAAGCATGCATCTGTCTCAAGCTGCAAACACCCGTGTACATTTTACATTAAATAAAACAGATTCATTTTTTATGCCACCATTATGTTTACTTTTCATATTTTCCTTGGCTGGCTTCTTAAGGCCAGATTGACAGTGTTTATCATAAACTTTAATTTTTTCACCGTTGTGAGAATTTTGAATACTAGTAAATCAATTACTTTTGAATGATTTGTCTGAGCAAAGCGGTGTACTTCTACATCAAATTTAATTTCTTGTTTTCTAGTATGACTCCCTAAGGGTTTGAAACTAGTCCTTTAAATGTCGTATCTCATTTAATAGACGATCATGTCTACCGAAAGCAAGTTAATAGAAATAGGATGGAAAGAGCTCAATATTTACAGAAAGAACTTTTTCCATTATTTTGAAAAGTAATTTTTCAACACAAAATACGTATTTCAAGTCTGGAATGACTCTCGTAAATAACTAAAAGTCAAATTTAATTACTACCACAATTGCTAAGATGTTCAAATACTTAGAGAGAATTAAACTACATTGATGACAAATTTAAGGTCATAAATGATTTGGCACTTAATATTTCTTTCTGCGACTTAGACTTAGTGTACTTTTTCCCGCTTTGTGTCAGATTACTATATGCATTTTCAGTCTCTGTTCGAAAGTTTACTTAAATATGTAATTTTTATTTGTTTGTGTAACAAACAAATTTACTTACCGTTTTCCGAAGCCTTCTCCTTAAGTACCAAATCTGAAAGTAGTTCCGGCACGTCAGTCAGCAGATAATCCCAAATTATGAGTCTTCATTTGAAAACATATGGCAATTGCAGACATGAAAGTTGTGCTGTTTAAATATATAATGTTATAAACTCATGCAGCATCAGCTAAATTTTGTAAATATAACTAAAGTAAACTGTTTTCGAATAAGAACCGCGGATGTATTTCATTTTACAATGATGCGTAAAAATAAGGGACGATTTACTATATATATACACCCTATAGAAATAGTTCCGATTTCTTAACCCGCCGGTCTTTTCTTAAACCTTGTGCGGAAAGAAAACATATCTTTTGGAGTTTCTGTGACAACAAAATGGCTAACCCTGATCGTCATTTTAAAGAATGAAATATTTTGAACAGCCAGGAATATTTACGCGCATGTTTACACATGCTCTTTGTACGATTATATCCTGCCATTCATAAATTTTATTCGATGCGCGGCAAGGGACGTAATTATAACTTTCCGTATTGCTGATACGTTTATTCTGCGGATCTAGCGCGAGCTAGTCTGCGTTCCTACATGTATTAGAGTTTAAGCAGAAAACAAGTGTTAGGATACGTTAATATCGACGTTATATTTCATAGGTGGTGATTGTATAAGTAGAAGACAATTTACCCTATATTCGACTGTAGGCCTCGTTATCTTGAAACGCATCGAATGAGCTATTTTGTTAAAATACATATCAATGACTGCAGAAAAACATTTGAACATCGTTACTTCCTGGTCTCAACCATATTCGTTCTATAAATGTATATTGGAGCATTATAGATACGCATTATTACTTTGTCGGTCCGCACAATAAATTGATCCCCTTATTGATCGGTGCTATTGCCTGCTCGTTTGTGTTATCGAAGCGCCGTAACTACTTACTAGCTGCTCGATCAGTGTTTGATTTTAGACAGTAGAACTGTAGGTGAAAACATATTGTTCAGTACAGTGAAAATCCCTGCTGTCTATGTGTACCGGGAATAGAAACAGACAATTCGATCAAAAATACGATTTATAACTGTTGCATTCTGTTCATATCTTATTACCAACTGGTTTAGCCTTCACTTATGAAGATTACAGACTGAAATAGCCGGCAACAAAACAAAGGACAAATATTCTGAATACACAAACAAATCCAATGTCTTCACTTCTTTGATTTAATGTATCCTTTAAAGAATCTTAATCCCATTTTCAATGTTTGCTTTTTTGACTCATGACCATTTGACCGTTTCACCTTCATTGTCTAGCGTCAGTTCTTCGACAAAAATTATTTATTTCTAACGACCAATCTTTCAAAATGATTCGACTCGGAGCGTTGATGGTGTTTCTTCCCATTAAAAGATTAAACTACATTGGAGAAATGTTCTGCCCAAATCCGCAAAACCCCATGTGTAATTTCGCATAATACCTTTTCAAGCCTCACAGTTATTTGCAAAACTCATGTTAATACGTGGCTACCATTATACACACTCTGCTACAGTATTCATACAATTTTCTTTCGCTTACATATACATGTGTAAATCTGCCATTAACAGTTCGAAGTTGTGGCAGAGTTTGATGAATATTGGAATCAGGAATACGGCTAGGACAGAAGGACACACACAACTACTCCTCGAAATATTTGTTTCTCATACTCGAACAGTTTCATTTCTTTGCCAAAGTAATTATAAATAACTCAATGCGACTTAACTTCATGTACACTGGTATGTCCCGTTTATCATAATCCTAACACTGTTTTAAATAACTACAAACATGCACTAACAACAGTTTGCAATGTCCGGTCTTAACAGAAATATCACAAATTTAAAAGATTATGCAGTTATTATAATTAATTGAGTTTAACGCTGTGTGATTAGTCCCAACAGATTTAATATGGAGTCGCATATTAAGCGAATATCATGAAAAGTATGTTTATTGCAAGACGTATTAACGAAGCTGTTATTTAAAGTAGCAACAATTGAAAAGCAAAATCGTTAACTTTTCTTAACAGAAATGTGACCGAAAAGGTAAGGAAATGAGTGTTTTGTAAGATATACTACAGAAACTCTGTTTATAACGAACTCCTTGGAACCATTTAGAAGTGTTCCTTATATCCGAACTCCGTTATATTCATATAACATATTCCTATGAAATAAAGAAAGAAAAATATCGGGCAGAGCAAAATGTGTTCTTTTTATTCGAAATATCGCTATATCCGGAGTCGTTATTTACGGAGTTTACTGTATGTCATATCAGTAAGGTTCGAGCTTTAAATCTGCTCTATGTCATAAATTAGAATACAGCAACCTGATTCCTGATTTACAGAAATATCTATCTTAAACGTTTTCAGCTTACATTTATCAGTCATAGTTATTTTCCAACTTGACAGTCATTTAATCACTAGATTGACACCTTCCAACATCTGGATTCTAGGAAAGAAGCTTCATAATCAAGCAATTTACAAATCAATGGTAAATCCTGAAGTTAAAATGAAACGGTGATATTGGCAATTGGAAAACAAATACGTAAATGTGAAATAAACTAAGAGTTTTTATTAAGCAATCAGGAACGTGATAACTCGCTTGACAATACACTGGATCAGTATCGGTGAATAGACTATAGTTATTAAACAAACGGAGCTTTCTATTTGGTACACATAGTGTAACTTTCATAGACTGACAAAGGTTTTTTAGCTAATTGTTTGGACTGAAATTGGTATTTCGCCAACGCAACACTTGCTAGATTAATTAGTTACAATGCCTGCAATGGACTACTTTTCAATGTCTGTCTGGAAAACAGCACCGATGAAAACTCGAAACTCGGTGAGTAATTATTGTTATTATTATCTATTTATTTAATTTATATGAGTACATTTGTCTGATTCATAATTAAAGACGACTACCTAACTTCTGGTTAAGTTCTTTATAACAAATATAATCCCTGTGTATTGTAAAACATAGTTTAATCATAATTGCTATGTAGCGTTTATTATAGTTTAATCATAATTGCTATGTAGCGTTTATTCAGTTATTGCCATAGAATTCAACTCTGCTTAGTTACAAAGGCATACCATAAATCTTGATGCCTTTTGAAATAGCTTATAAAAAAGGGTTAACTGTTTTGAAATTTTGATATTTGCGTTCTAAATGCTCGCAAATATTGTTAATGGCGACAGCGTTAGTAGCCGTAAAAACTGTTGGCGATCATTAAAAACCGTAAATACTGTTCACTAAGTGGTTAACCCTATTCTAACGCTCAATATTCTGAAATGCGCTAATTATTTATCGTTCGATTTTTGCGACTTTGTATACGTTATTTATCCACTGCATATTTAAATGACGTAACCTATCAGAATCGACGTCACGCCGATAGTGCGTTAGAAGATATGATTAATGTGTTAATGAACATAATATTGCCGACACAAAAAATTCAACAAAAAAGTAGTAACCGAAAAACAAATCGAAGTAAGACCTAAGTGCCGCAACACCTGTTATAATTGGTTTTAAAACTTTCAGATTTTGATAAAAAAAGTTCTTCAAACTGTATGAAAATAACGTATTTTAGAACAAATAGTCATATAAAAAGGTTCCAGTATAAATTCCTGTAAAGTTTATCTGTAGATTTGAATAAATACGCTACCAAATAATACTTTTGAAATTCCAATACAAACAACTAGTGTAGCGGTGCTGTAAAACCAGCATTTTAAATCAATTTTTGCAAATTCCTACATAGATTTTTACTTCGGTTGTTGATTCTAGCCTCTAGTTTTATATTCATGAACTAGTATGTCTTTTTTTCAACGGATGTAATGACTATAATCAATTAGATAAGTAAAACTGTAGGTAGCAGTTTGGAAAAAAATGATTTAAACTATTGGTAGGTATTGTTTAACCGCACCGCTACGCTATATTGCTATATAATTGGGATTTTCAAAAGCGTTTGTAACGTTTTATAATTTGACTGCATGAATTTCAAACATACAGATATGTTTTTACAGAAATGTATACTGGAACTGGTTTTTGTTTTGACAAAAAAACAAAAATAATATCAAACAGGGAATGCCACGTACCAAAAACGCAGCCTCCCCAAAGTCATTCTAAAATATGCTATTTTCTCAAAATTTGAAGAACTTATTTTTTTTCATTAAAATCTGATTCCGAGCAGCTTTGAGTTTGTAGGATTTAAAATTATTTTCAAGGAGACTTTGTTTGTAAAGAGTTTGATTCAGTGAGTGAGCAGATGAAATGGATCGAGGGGGATAATATTCAAGATACGTGCATGATCATGTTTAAAAGACGACTACCTAACTTCTGATTAAGTTCTTTATAAGAACTATAATCCCTGTGTATTGTAAAACATAGTTAAATCATAATTGCTATGTAGCGTTTATTATAGTTTAATCATAATTGCTATGTAGCGTTTATTATAGTTTAATCATAATTTCTATGTAGCGTTTATTATAGTTTAATCATAACTGCTATGTAGCGTTTATTATAGTTTAATCATAATTGCTATGTAGCGTTTATTATAGTTTAATCATAATGATTACAACATTATGTTTTAAAGTTTTTTTTGTGACCTACGCTGGTGTAGCTGAAATGTTTAATTCAAGTACACGCTCAGTTATTAGAAATACTGGCTTTGAACAGAAGACTTGGTCACTGCCTTTAGTGTATATCAATCGGTGTACATGACGCTTTCCTTAGACTATCAATGATAATTGATTCTGATATAGATCAAGGAATATGAAACTTCTGTTAGAAAAGAGAAATTGAATCAATCTTAAATTGCATCATTCAAGTACTGAAACAGTTATATTTTACGTTGTTTAAAATATTGAAACTATTTTATCATTCTTGTTAATTTTTTAATTCATGTTTTTGGAGAATTATCAGTTAGAAGGAACAATATGTTACGTCACAAACTACAAGAATGACTTGTTATTTTTGTATTGTCCAGGGACATTTTGTCACGCCTACCTAAAGCTCGAAATCAGAAACCCTTTACGATTCGACATGTGGATTTTCACGTGAGTTTGTTTGCCCTGAGCACTTTGTGTTTAGAACATAAATCTTCTTTCTTTCTTGATCGAACAATTATGTTTTGGAAGAGAAATGAAGACTATGGAGAAATGACATACTTACAAGATCTTTAAGGTTAAGCACTTTTGTGGGGCGATTTTATATGTAAATTTAGTGAAATATTCATAATTGTAAAATTCGATGATCATTGTAATTTCTAATGATGTCAAATTTATTACTAATTGGTGTAACTGAAACTGTATGTTAAAATTAAAGCGGACAGAATTCTCACTTTAAACGAAACACTGTCTGAAAATTGTGATCAATCTTTAAATCTTTATTGTTTCTCACATAAATAATTTTATTGTTTTAGTAGGGCTGATAGGGGATGTGCTCCACCCTTATCTTATCTGTATAGCAAATTAAAGGAATTACCCAAATTATTGGGGCCTCAAGAACAAAAAAAAAGAAAAATATTCTGGTCAATCTGATAAAAACTTTCTCATCAAAATTTGTAAATCCAGAACTACAGTTCCCCAAGTGTGAAGTTTAGTACCTTACAACCTAACATAGTTGGCCAATGATTTATTCATGAATTGTAGATAATTGCCAATGTGGCTTTTTCGTCTTAGTATCACTTGGATCTAAGCGACGCTCTATACACAAGTGTGTTACGCCTTCTCATATATTTAATGTTTTATAGATAAGTCATCTGACAATAACGACACTTGAGAACAAGAAACATTTCTTAAAGTCATTGGTGTATTATAGACTACCAATCATCTCATTTCCTTAATGCCACTGGGGCATATAAACTATGGAACTTGTGGCATGAGGATTGCGATATCAGACTGATTTATATTAGAAGTCACGAACGACGTGTATATATGAAGAACTGGTCGTTTTAATCGTCAAGTTGTATCTCTGATTGGATGTTATATTTGACCAGGCCCCAGTTCCACAAAAAAAATCTTTTGCCTTTGCTTAGCTATGACACATCTTTGTGAAACCAGGCCAATTTCAAAAGTAACACACATCATATAGAAAATTTCATTTCTTGTTTATGGTATAAATTAGACAAAGGGATATCAGATTAAGTGTTCGCTGAATAAAAAATGTGCCATATATGCAGCAGCTTTACATTTCAACAGTACACATTTTTGAATTATTGAATTTGTGTGAACATTTAATCAACACTACAACAGTTACTAATTTATTTTACCGTCTAGAAATATTTCAGTTATAGAGTTTGTGGAGCAGTTAGTATTGATCTCTATTTTAGGCTTGTAAATGATTGAGTACAAAATGTTTAAAAAAATGCAAACATGTACATGTACACAAAAGCGATAACGGCGAAAAACATAGAACTGTAACATTAAATAATAGACATTTACTCGTATATAACAACAGCAATGTAGTTTATTGCGTCAAATATTACACAATGATTATATAGTAAAGGTAATACATTTTTTAACAACCAATTAGTAATATTATGTAAACAGAACCATATAATGAAAAATTAATCGCAATAAATTATTGACTTTGCAAAACCTATCATCTGCGTGTAACATTTACTCAACCAGTTAATTAACTGACATTTTGTTTGATTTGCCTCGTTTTGATTAAAGAATTAAAACAAATGATCGTTCCAAATGGATTATGTGTCTCATTTCGTGACAAGCAAGTTGCCAGTTTATTACAAAGCACTTCAAAGATATTAATATTCATTTGCTTGTTACGCGGTTACCTAGATTCTCGCTTGGTGGTTGTTTAATAGTAAAAAAGCTATCTTTTTATTTATAATACTTCAAGTCTCAATTCGTTTTGATTATTGGATAAAATGTCTGTGTTTTATTGTTTATGCAACATATATGTTCAGTAATGTCTAGCGGTCTTCTGGTGTTAAGGTCAATTCTGGGCCCAAGGACACCATTACCTCAATTCTGCTTTGTCTGCTTACAAATATAGTTCAGTGTACACTAAGTTTATCAACGTAGATACCATAGATTGTAATACTTAAAATTTCTGTGGAAAAATACAACATTCCGAACACGGAACACAGCGATTTATTTGCTAAAGGATATAATTATTAGTATGAAACGTTTCATTTGAAGTCAAACGAGTGCAATTAAGGTGATTATCCAATTTCAAGAAATAATTCAAACGTTTCTATTTCTTTCCAATCCGACCGACATGCACAACTCTTACTGCACCCAGCGGTTTAAAGAGGCACTCCCTACTTCTAGCAGATTATATACTCGAAACATAGTTTATGTGTTCAATGAACGTAAAATGATAAAAAAAAACAATTTCAAAAAAGAAGCTATGTCGAAAAATGCCTCATTGTACCTAAATTAATCAATAAAGAGGCTTTTAATAATACATCACGCTATCTGGATGATATTCTTAATATGGATAACCCGTTTTTTGGTCAATTGGTGGACACTATTTATCCCCGGGAACTCCAGTTAATTAAAACTAACAATTTGGATACTGGTGCTTCATTTTTAGATTTACATCTCTCTATTTATAACAATATTATACATACCAAAATTTATGACAAGAGGGATGATTTTAATTTTAGTATTGTAAATTTCCCCCATTTGGATGGGGATGTACCTCATGCTACATCTTATGGGGTATACATTTCTCAGTTAATTCGGTTTGCCAGAGCGTGTAGTTATGTTGAGGATTTCAATGAACGTAATCAATATATTACAAATAAACTTCTTCAACAGGGCTACCGTTATTACAAATTGCGTAAATATTTTGCTAAATTTTACTATCGTAATTCTGATTTGGTTTTGAAATTCAATAGTAATCTAAAGACTCTTCTGCGAGAAGGTATTTCAAAACCCGATTTTTATGGGGATGTGGTTTACAAACTTCGTAAGATTTTGGGTCATGGCAATTTTCCAACTGTATTTGCTAAAATTATAAAACGTTTAGTTAAAAGAGGTTACGACCCAACTGTTTTGAGACACACCGCATGTTTGGTGTTCAACCCGTTTACAGTTGGACGCTACGCTTCCCTCTTTGATTGTGTCTGACGGAAGAGGGGGAGGACTCTGTGATGGGCAGTTTTTAAATCCCACTGGGTCGAAACTGTTTTGATTTCTGTCCTCTGGCCTGTTTCGTCGGGCCCTTAAGGGTGTTTCTCTTGGTGCTCTGCCTTCTGCAAAGGCATTGAGTACATACGTTTTTTGGTTCTCAAGGTTTGCTTTTTATATATTTATACACGAGCATTTTTGTGTTTTACATACCATGCCTTTTGTTTCCATTGCGTGTGTTAGAGATTCACCTAGCAGGGATTACTTTTATTTACACTGTCCTGTGACTTTGGAACATGGTGGGGGTAAGAGTGAGGTTGGGTGCGCACCATAAACCGGTTTAAGCTCCCCAGTGGTGTTTTTGCCACTGACCGTTCCAAGGCGGTGCCCCACTGTGTTCCTTTAATTGTTCGTTTTGTCCTCGTGTGTTTGCTTTGTGTGCTGGTGGTGTATGTGTGTGTGTGTGTGTGCGTGGTTGTGTGTCGTGTGTGTGTGCGTGTGTGTGTGTGTTGGTGGTGTGCACTTCTGGGTGCTGTGGGGTTCGTTTTGGGGAGGCTGCGTTTTTGGTACGTGGCATTCCCTGTTTGATATTATTTTTGTTTTTCTGTAATAAATTGCATCGGGTGACGGGTGTGTATGATAATGTGATAAAACGGTATTTAACATAAACAAGCATGAAGACTGAAAGGTTATTCTAAGATTATATATCCACCTTTTTCGTTCTCAAAGTCCGTGTTCCCATGTCTTTACTGTATACTTTAAGATATCAGAGTCCCCTAGATCTAATAGTCTCCTTGGAAAAAATGTGCAAGCAAAAATGTTATGTTTACAAATGAAGGTTTATACATACATTCTTTATAAATGAAAATGGAACGTTTAACAAAATCCTCATATAATTAATTTCTGGACCAGTTGATTATTATGCATTTATTTGGTTTATAGACGCAATAGTACGCAATGGGACCAATTTAAGATTTATTTGAAAGTATAAGCATGCTCTGTATATTACAAGGGTGGTATATAATATTATGCGTTGTGTAGTTGTGTATTACAAATTCTTATACAAAATGTATGTTACACTTTGAAATTAAAACTTGATAGTAACGTTACTCGAGGACTACATGTAGCTGTATTTCATAGACTACCAATCAGATATTTTCCAAGTCCGTTATTTCCTTAACGCTACTGGTGCACACACACACACGATGAAACGTGTTACATTAGGAATTTCTTGTCAGACTGATTTATATTAGATGCTAGTGTCTAGTGACATGCTAGTCACTAACGTGAAATTCATGTTTATATGAAGCATTGGTCTGTATTGGTCTGTAAACACTTTGTGTTAAATGAATATCTGTCTGAATTTTACGATGGACTCGTCCTCTATGTATTATTGCAAACACAACGTACATCTTCTGGGAAATGTTATTTCCGTTTTAATGTATAAATTAGGCAAAGGGATACAGAAACATTACTCTGAGATAGAAAGTATCTATCACCTATTACAGTACATTGTTCTATGTTTGTTTGATTGTTTTGTTTTTTCCATTTAACCTGTTTCAAGCGTATATATTTTTGTTTAATATAATAATTCACGGGCGTCATGCAAAAAAGGACCTTGTTATTCCATTTGAAACAAATCATAAAATGTATATCGTTTAAATATAACAATAACACATTTTCCAGGTATGGTATATATCGAAATGGTATATAATTTTGCCATCAAAAATGTATAATGATAAAATACGTCCTATTTTAATTCTTCGCCCGTATAAACATGTGTGAGTATTGAAGTCACATTGTGGTATATGACGTCATTTCCGAGTTGGAAATGACGTCATAGGTGTGCGTTTATAACATGTTTTTATTTGTGATCTGGGAAAAGGACGTTTTTATTCTCATATTAATATTTAAACATTTCTCGTTAACTATAGTGCAGTAGGTTACGTCTACGGTTCCTGATTATTTTGGTTGTGTCGAACATGAGTTCATATTGGGACTTGTACATTCAAATTTTTACTCTCTTTTTTCAGTAAGATAGATCTAGTTTTTATTTATTTATTTTTTTTTTTTGTTTCATTGATATGTTTACTTCTATAATCATTTAAATTCATGTTTTTCTGACTGTACTTAGAACACATTAAACCAAATTTTGCCTTTTAGATAATTCAAAGGAACAATGTCATGTACCTTCATTACTTGCTGAAGAATTGTCTTGGTCAAATCATCGTAGTTTTGGTAATACTAGTTCAATGTACATATTCCATTACACGAGATGCCAGTAAGCACGAAATGCTCATGCTTGAAATGGTTATAGAATCTTTCAAAGTTTTAGTCATTTTACTTTCGTTTATTGTTTATTGTCTAAAAAGATTGAAAAGAAGCATACATCTACACAATTAAAATTTTACCTGAAGTAAAACTGAAATAAGTCAATGGAAAAAAATATTAAGCTTCGATGAGGATCGAACCAGTCCTTAAAATCTTTATTGTAGACACCCAGCGCCCTACCCACTGCACTAACGCACTGTTCTACCGTACGTTCATGTATTTTAAAGCCTATAACCGTTTTCTATAAACATGCTCTACCTGTTTACGCAATGCTTGTAAACTTCTGTGTACACATATATCTGTTACGTCACAGTCACATTATCCAAACTAAGTTATAGTTTATGAATGTATTTTAACAACCACGCATGACCTTCTTCAAACAAAAATAATCTTAAAATGAAAACTAAATTGAAGCAGACCATTGCTTATAAGCAAAACATATACTCTACTAGCAATATTTTGAATTATCGATTTAACTAATCAACTGACATAAAATGTGTCTGTTTAATTTGCTTCCTTATGTTTTACAATTATAACAAATGATCTTTCAACCCTGTGTTTCTCTTATTTTATGAGAAATGTGGTTGCCAGTTTATTACAAAGTACTTTAAAGCGACTTTATTGAATGGGCTGTCAGGTGGTAACCAGGAAACTTGCTTGACAATATTCAACTTCCTGTCTGACTTTAATATAAATATGCCACAACAAAGTTTATTATTGCATTTCTGCTGGCCCACTGTTTACATTTCTGTGTTACGAATTAAGTAAGGCCCTTAGGAATCTAATAGACCGTTATCTATATTTTACTAAGGTCGAAGGATATTAGGGTATGGAGCTTGAAAAAGATTTGCTCAGGTTCATTGACTTTTGGAAGATTGCATTTCCTCTACTATTAGTGCATTTTGAGGACTGAATTAAGCCCAAGCTGTTTCCGGAATAGTTACTATGTGAACAAACTTAGTTTGTTATTGTCAAGTCAGTCCGTCAGGTACATTCATATGATAATATCAAAAAATACTCCGAATTATGCAAAATTGTTCTATTTATCGCGAGTCGTTAACTTAAATTGAAAATTAATCTATCTAGTGTCAAATCGGACATAGAAATTGAGCTGAGAGTCAAAATATGACTATGTTGCATGTGTATATCTCATAAATAATGTACAGCTCATGTAAATATTATAAAATGATTTTCGTATTTATCTTATGATTTATTGAAGCAAAAGAAATTTCCTTGCACCAAATTAGTATACATTGTACTTTTATCAAAACTTTTCTTATCAAAAGTATTTGTAAGGTATACGGATAAATATTTATCGATATTTTTAGAAGCAGGGCTAAAGCGAGCTAAAGTTTAGTGTCGAAATGCAGGTAGTAGGGCAGTTTTATTTTTGATGCCTTAATTAAACAAGAGGGCCAAGATGGCCCTATATCGCTCACCTGACTACCATTAGCTATAATACAAGGGGTCATGATTTTAAAACAATTCGTAGAGATGCATTACACAATGCTAAGTAACATTCCAAATATCTAAGCTCTGCCTGGTTTGTCTTAGTTTACTCTATATAAGTCTATTTAAAATCAAGTGACCCCTGGGCGGGGTCAATTTTGACCCGGGTCAGAATTTGAACAGTCGTGGTAGAGGTCCATTAGACAATGCTACATGCCAAATATCTAAGCTCTAGGCCTTGTGGTTTCAGAGAAGAAGATTTTTAAAGTTTTTCCTATATAAGCCTATGTAAAACTAAGTGACGACCCGGGGGTCATAATTTGAACATCCTTGGTAAAGGTCTACTAGATAATGCTACATGCCAAATATCTAAGCTCTAGGCCATGTGTTTCAGAGAAGAAGATTTCTAAAGTTTTTCCTATTTGTTACCATAGCAACCAGAGTTCTGCATGGAATGGAATTCTTTGAATAACTTTGATAGCTTCATGCAAGAAACATACCTGCAAAGTTTCATCAACATTGGCCCAGTGGTTTCTGAGGAGATGCTGTTTGGAGGAGATGGTGGACGGACGGACGGACAGACGGACGGAATGCGATCCTAATAGCTCACTCTGGCACTGTGTGCCAGGTGAGCTAAAAACACCAAAGACAAGGCACTTACAGACACAAAGACACACACAAACTGAAATGAGATAAGCCGCAGACAAAGCACACGTACATATTAGAGAATAAAACACCGGGAATGTAAAAGAACCAAGGAGTCTGTTTGTAAAAAACTAGGGTCTGTTACCCTGATTCCCTTGTATCTGAATCTGTCTTTCCAACCTGCGCCTGTCATGAGTCTTGGCAAGTTCGCCAAGGGAGATATCCCAGGATCGGCCGGTACCATAAACAATCAAAGGGAACAAAGCAGCACTGCGGGTTAAAATAACATTAGTACTGTACATAAGAATTGGATTCTTATACGGTAGAACGGTGAGAAGTAATTACAGTTATAAGCAATAAGGTCCAATTTCTGCGAGTGAACACAATTATAGCTAAAGTTAATTTGACCAATGACGAAATCTTGTCACTCGCAGATAATGGATATCGACTTGTTCAGATATTTCCTAGATATGGGGTTGTGAGAAAATTGCGAATTGAATACTGTTCATTACTTAGAACTCCACATGCACTGCAGATACCAAGTACCAAACGTCATTGCAAGTGTTGTTCCGGCATTGATGTCTGTATATTTTCTGATATTAAGCGATTGTTACCTAAGATGTGCACTTTTAGTCAAAAGTACTTAAGAATCTTCGTATATACTGTCGACGGTCGTGAGGTAAAAGCCTTACTATACATACCTTGCATAAAAAGCTGTGTTTAACTTGATTGTTAGAAATCTGTTTTGTGAGTATTGCTTAAAAGTCTTACATGTATATCAGAAGCTTCAGATTACTGAAAGATCGATAAACGTGGGCGAATTTTGTCCCGTTCAGCCAACAACAACAACAAAAATCCTGAACACCATTTCATCTGTTGTGAAAAGTCTCCCATTATCCTCACAACATAGATACATACGATCTCTTATTTCAAATTTTAACACAAAACATTTATAGGCGTATAATAACATATAATACCGCAACCAAACTTCTCCCTTTTCGATTGGTTAAACGAGCCTTGTACATGTTTGATGTATACGTCTCGAGCCGCGTACATAATTTAGCTCACTTGTCACCCACAATCATGACGACTGCTAAAGTACCCAGATATGGCCAATGGGGCTTCTAATCTCATTTGAATAATTGGAGACTACACGTACTGTAACTCAAACAAAGTTTTACGACCATAGTTCTCGTTGATTGCAGGAAAAAGTAAGCTACATTTATCAGAACTGCTTACGTCAAAATAAGTATTGATAGCATGGCATGCACATTCGTCAAAGCTAAAAGCAACAACACGACGTCATGCATAAAGATGATGAGGTAGTCAGCTACTCATGCCTAACTTTCCCTCGTCTTACAGTATTTAGGTTCTCCACAGGGTTTATTACATGCTACATATTAAGTACCCATTCAATATTGATAATAATTCAATGTGGCTTGAATTTAGTAGTTGCGATAACATATAATCGTTATACGGGATTGTACCGTGTACATCTAGATTATGTACCCTGTTTTTATATTATGTCAACTCCTCGTAACGACAAACAATGTACATATCCTGATTTACACTGCAAATTACAATATAACTATTAATGTAACGCGAAGTGATTTTCGTAACCCTTCTTTTGACCCTTAACAAATAATTACAATGACGCTTACACTACTGTATTCAATCAAAACACTGAAATATATATGACTTGTACGTGGCATTCCCTGTTTTATATTATTTTTGTTTTTTTGTATTTACTTAAAAGGACATTCCCTATAACTGATGTCAAACTAAATAACCTCCAAAAATAAATAATAGAATCATAACTCAACCTAAAAGTTTTAGCAATGCATTCCAGTCATTATCGATAAAATCAGCGGTTTAAAATATACTGCAGTACCGTAAACCATTCAATAATCTATGTAAAGTTGTTGTTGTACAATTAAAAGGTGGATGCGATTTATTACAGGAAGCCTTTATATTGATTAATTGTGGTAAAACGAGGGATTTTCGCCTTAAGTTCTTCTTTGAAATTGTATTTATTAATCATTTTACGTTCATTGAACACACAATCTATGTTTCGAGAATATAATCTGCTAGATGCACGGAATGCCCCTTTACTATTCAAACGATTGTGTTGCACAGTGTAAATAATTTTATTTGTTTTAAATTACACATCAAGAATCTGTTTGCCTTAAAGAGTTACAAGAGTGTGAAAGTATTTCATAAACAGCTAAAGACTAATACGTTTAAACAGTATACTTGCTGGTGTCAGTTTCAGCAAGTCATCATACATTTGTGTCTTAAAATCTTTCTTATTATGTGTTCAAAAATATTCTCTGGCAAACACACAATTTGTGTTTCCAGACGCGTTAAATTAAATTTGATATGAAGTATCTAGCCATTTGATGTAAAATTGTATGTTAACCTTTAAGACTTTGTGCTTTAAATAAGGGAATTCGCCCGTGCATTTTGTAGTCTCATGTCTAAGTAAAAACTTTAAGACGTTTTAAATTGTTCTAAGCAACTGTCTGCTTCCTGATAGAAATAGTATTAAGACAACTGAACTTGACAAGGATGGTAATTCCGAACTCTTCAATGTCGATTCCTGAAAGTGATATTACCGTTCAAGTGACCAATATCATTTTAAATAAAACATTAGACAGTGATTTATACTCCTAGAATAATAAACATTGCTATAGTTATAACCTCAAAATAACAATCTGTATAACAGTTTCATTCACATTGAATAAAGAAGAAACCTGCAAAAATCATGTTAACTATCCTAGTCAATTATAAAAAATCAATGCTTTCGGTTATTATATGTTTATCTTAATCTGCATTTGTCTATAACAGAAATAACTTGGTAAAACTTATTTTGTATGTTTTTAAAGCATCCACTGTGTTTTGAGCATTGTTCTTAAAACTAATATGACCATTTTGAAGGGTAATATAACTTTAAGAGCAAATGCTTAAATGTATCGAGCATGGACAAATAAGTATATACATAAAAATGTATATTACATTTTGAGTCCATGATTCACTAACAAAATTGACCTCTTCTTCTTAATATATGATAACGATGCCTCTATATGACCGGCGTAACGGGACAATTTCCAATAACAATTGTCTAATAATTAAACTCAATCATACAATTTACGTTTTTGACAACTTCTTTAAATGCAAAACCGAATAACGCGCAACGCCGCCATCGTTACACATATTAAGACCGTTGCGCTTTTGTTTACTGCTATTTTCGCTTGTTGTTGGGTTTTTGTCCAAAATATGCAAAAAGCTACAAATCATTATGGTTATTTATTTGTCAGTTTACATTAGGTGTCTCCTAATTTATCGATGTTAAAGACGTTTTTAAAGAAACTTTCTTTTCAGCAAAATCTGTGGGCGAGCAGCATTAAGGTCTTCCTCGATATTAAGTTCAAACATTGTTTAACAAAAGTAAAAGGGTCTTGATGATAAGACTAAATGCATAAATAAGTCCACTTCTTAATGTTCTAAAGATGGTCTTAATACAGGAAATCTACTGTATTACTAAAACAATGTATTAAAGGATGAATGAACAAAGAGCTTTCCTACAAGTTTACAGATTATGGAAAGCCGATTACATATTCATTGATCTTGCCAGGAACCGTGCTTTTTTTGAAAATGAAGAAAAGGACCTGGTCAGCATGGTATGAGGTAGAGATACCCAGTATGTACGTGGTGTAACGAAAGTTTCTCAGAGTTACAATCTCGTGTAGAAACACGTGTTGACAATAAAACAAAACGGATTGTCACGAAATGACAAAAGAATATGGTAGTGGAGCTTAGCGCCGATTCTGTTGACCTTTAAATCAATAAATAGTTGCTCGAATTCTACTGTATAGCATTTTGGAATATATATAGGACAACATTTTATTTTACTTAAAGTATTAACATCACTTGGGACTCGTCTCTATGATTGCGATTTGACATTCAAGAAACTAATGTACGCCAAGAGAAAACAAGACTTCTTCATAAATGAATGTAACAGAATTTCATTTCAATGTGCCATACACCAGTTATGGCCGTGATTTAATATTGTGCTTTAATATTTGGTGCGTCTCTGACTTACTTAAGCACAATTTCGGACTTTAGTTTCTTTATTGTTTGTCTAACAAAGTAATGTCATGAAAGTGTCTGTAAAAACATTGCTCTTTGCTGGCAAGAGTTTTATATTCTGACTTATAGTTTATTATACCCCCACCCCCCCCTCCCCCCCCCCCCTCCTTACACACACACACAAAGTGAAAATTTAAATGAAACGTTTGTATTGGTTAATATTAAACATATACCTAAATGTGTGTTCGACCATTGGCATTTATTTAGTGATCAGTGACAGCGTGACTCGTTTGAAAATGCTGTACTATCCAGATAATCGGTATCAGTGTAGAGTTCTAAACCAAACGGATCGAACGATTTGGTACCTATAATGTTACTGATATAGACTGACAACAGGTCTTTTTAAATTGCTTGGATTATAATTGAGTTTTCTCCATGGCAACGGTTGCTAGATTAATTAGTTACAAAGCATGAGATGGAAGACTTTTGAATAACTGGAAAAAAACTACAGAGTGCTGACGTAAACCTGAAACTCAGTAAGTTTAGTTTATTATGATTTTTTTATTCGATTTATTTATATCCAACCTATGTCTGTTTTACAATAACACTTCAACAGATAACTTACGAAAATGTACTAGTATATAAATACTTAGAATGAAACTGTTATGTTTGATATACAAAAAATAAAAAAAACTATAAAAAAATATCTCTTTTAACTATCCTAGGTAACGTTACATTCGGAAAATCTGTGCACATTTGATTAGTAATTATTGGAATACATATTCATATACGTTTATGTAATAGACTGAAGGTAGGTAATTCGTATTGCACGTAAACTTACTCATTCTTGTTGTATGTTTTATACTTCTAATTTTTGCACTGAACTCCGGACAACTTTTCCGTAGGGAATTGCAATCGGAGTAAATTAGTTATACTTGTTTACTGAGGCAATAAAGGAGAATTGATTCTGGCGTAGATAAAATTGTAGAAAACCCTTTTTGAGGAAGAAATCAGACATGTTTGAAGACCCGGTTATAGCAATACATTCAACAGAATAAGTGCTAAGTGAATCAATGTATTAGCAAAACGTGAGTTTTAATGTTACAATAACATATAAATAATGCTTGGCTTTTGCATGGATACTTAAGTATGTCAGCCTGAATTAAATTAAGTTCTGGCAGCTTGACATACTTTAAACCTTTTCTTTACTGGGAGTATAAGGTATGAGCTCTTTTAGCCCTGAACATGCGTCTTCGGCCGACCCCAGCATTTCTCCCATAATGCTGTTAAACTTAAATATATAGTCTAAAAGGAAATGTTTTTGGTAGAAGGTGTCGCTATTTATCATTCCCTCAGTATTATTGACAGTTTTGACAAACTGTGAAGGATTGATGACGTGTTTCATCGAACACTGCATTAAATGGCTTGTAATTAGCTTTTGTGCTATCTATGAACTTTTCCAACGCGTAAACTTTGGTTGACGATCGAGATAACACTAATAATCAGTAACCTTTTCTTGTTCGACACGTTGAATTTATTATGATATTTATGCCTTTAGACAGTAGTTTCCAATAACAATATATTTCTTGTTCGAATCTATTACATATTGTTAACAAGTTGTAACATGAATTGATGGGTTGTTCTGATGTCAAACTAAATAACCTCCAAATATAAATAATGGACTTTGTTAAGTATTATAACTAAACCTAAAAGTTTCAGCCAAGCATTCCAGGTCATTATCGATAAAATCAGCGGTTTAAAATATACTGCATTACCGTAAACCATTCTACAATCTATGTAGAGTTGTTGTTGTTGTACAATTAATGGGTGGATGCGTTTTTTTACAGAAAGCCTCTGTATTGATTAATTGTGGTAAAATGAGGCATTTTTCGCCATAGGTTCTTCTTTGAAATTGTATTTATTTATCATTTTACGTTCCTGGAACACAGAATCTATGTTTCGGGAATATAATCTGCCAGATATAGGGAGTGCCCCTTTAAATACTTCGATTCCAGTGAGACCCAAGTTGTAACATACGAAGATACATATGCATTTAATTATTGTTGGAATGTAAAGGTTGTCCGTCAGATAAAGTGAAAATGAAAAAAGCTATTACAGCCACGCGTGATAGTATGCATCGTATCGTCTTGCATAGTCAACGTATTTACGCCATTGTAATTTGCCATTGTATTTCAAAAGCGTTTGCAACGCTTTATTATTTGGTAGCGTATTTTTTAAATCTACAGATATACATGATAGGAATTTTTACTGGAACCTTTTTATGTGACTATAATTATGTTCTGAAATATGTTATTTTCATATAGTTTGAAGAACTTTTTCTTTTACCAAAACTTGAGATCGAGCAACTTTAAGAAAAGACGATGAACCGAAAAGAATATCGTACATTGCAAGGTCTAATCCGAGGCTGCAACACTACGTATAATAACTGAGTTTTGTATATAGCAGGCTATGAAATATCATTACATTTGCAGCCACTTAGTTTCCAATTACTCTGAGATAATATGTTTAGGCCTTTATTGAATATTAGAGAGATGAGGAACAATTTAAACCCCGAGAGGGAAAAATCTTACAAAAATGATTCAGTGATTACAAAAAAGTTCTAGTTACATAAGCTGTCGTTATTTATACAATTTTGAATTACTTAATCAAGTAAAAACGATGATATATTTAATTCAGTTTATTTACAGAAACAAATGCATATGACTGGCTTCTGACATCTGTCTTTCTGCTGAAAATGTCTACGAGAGAAATGGCTGACTTATGTAAAACATATGAACATATAACATTTGTATGTAACAAATGTTTCACAGATGGAATTTGAAATTAAAATGATATGCTGCCTTACGGAACAAGCGTTTACTTAGCTAACTTCCATTGAATATGCACTACACTTATGGAATCCCTTTGCTTTTGTTTCATACATCATTTCTGTCTATAGCTATCGTGTACAACCTTGCACTGGAAACAATTGAAACAATTGACACGTTTCGTTGGAGAAATAATTTGTTTTACTGTCAAAGTATTTATTTTCGCGAGTTGTTTGTTTCACGATTTTCCAATTTTCTGTTCATTCGCTAGTTTTTTAATTCGCGAGCGAGCACTATTTGAATATAATAATTGCTTCTTTGCTATTTCAGGGAGTGTCATGAATTCGCAAAATGCTTCACTCGCGAAACTCAGCGAAAATAAAACCGATTACAGTATTATACCATACCCGACGACGCCTATGAATTTAAATCATGTTGTAGTATTCCCCGGTTTTGAGACCGAAAGAGCTTCTTTAAATACGTAGAAGTTCCTTTGATATGTGTTTAGAGAGATTTTGGTCCCACAGGTCTATGATCTATATATACTTTGCTTGATTCAAGATATTATACCTCTTGCAACAATAAGTCGTCCTTAAGACATAATAAACGAAGTTATTCTTTTGACGGCGCGGATTAGTGATATATGGAATATTTCATGTCGCAGTCCGCAAAATCATTACTTTTGTTGGAGTTTGGTAAATTGTACGAACTAAGAAGCTTGCATGTGTAAGAATATATAGAAATTCGTTATCAGTAAGAGATCTATGTGTTAGTTGTTACTGTATTTGTTGTGTACTTGTTGCATCGCACACGCAGTTATTTTGTAAAATAGATTAGACTGAGCATGGAACATTTGTATGATTGACGTTGATTTGTGAATCTTAATAATGACTTGATAATGGGCATATGACATAAACTATGATCGATCTTTGAAATGAAGTGAGATTAAAGATTTCTTAGCACATAGTGATTTATATTAGACATGATCATGTATTTTACAGCGATATGGGCTTTCATTTGAAACATTTATCGGTTTAAAAATATTTTCTATTCGCGGTGTATGTATCCTGATATAGTATTTAACTGTAATATTATGAAGTATAAGCTCTCTGTAGTTTCATGTAATAAATACTAAGTAATTTGCGATAAACCGTTAACACAGCAAGTATGTGCTTAAGTCCTACTTTATTGAAACGCACAATTTTTTTTGTCTCTGCCAACGCGATCTCATTGGACAAGTTCATTCGGTATTATTGCATTACCGTCAGATTAGATTTATATGGGAATTATTCTTAGCAATTTCAAGGCCAAACTGTACACCAAAACATGAAAACTTGTCAGAATAATTGTCTTTGTATTTCTTAGAGCTTGTTTGAAACTAAAAGTTACTTTGTCAAGAAAAGCTAGGTCGCCAAGTCACATGAAATAATTGATGTAGCAGAAGTTAAAATTTACATACAATCAGACACTCATCGTTCCGAATACATAATTTTATGAGCGTCGGGTCACTTAAAAGACAAAACTTGTGAATAATTACTAAGCCATCCTTTATATTTCGCCATGAAAACAATACAAGATAATTATCGTGAAGTTGTGTAGGTCAGGTTTGAACTTGGTCACAAGGGGTCGGGTGTTAAACATAGTTACTTTAAGTGAAAAATCTTGTCACAAGATCAGATAGAAATTAGTCTTGCGAGCACAGCAGGGGACTTGCACACTTAATGATCGCGACTGGAAGTTGGTCAGATTCTGAGGAAAGGATATTTTAATATTTATCTTAAGGTTGCATTTTTGTTCTGGGAATGCACAATACTGATAAAGATTTCTGTCACTTTCTGATCTTAATTTCTCCTGTAAAACATGCTGATCATGTGCTATAAATGCCTACGTTGACTCGAGTGAGCATTATAAAGCAATCATGACCTTCTGGATTCGAGATGTATTGTGTCAGCTTATTGAGCCAAGAGTTGGTATCTAAGTCATAATACAATGTCTGAGGAGTGGCATTGTAATATATGTACATCAATTTTAATAGACAGCAAATCCACTGATTGCATAAGTGTTCTAATTTTGTATTGGATGCTATAATAAAACAGTATATCTGCATGTTGACTTTTCCAGCTCTACACAGATCAAACAAATGATGTTGTTTCATGATTACAAAAAGAAAGATGTCAATAAATGTTATAGTTTCCTATTTCTTTTTGTAACAATGAACACTGTCTCTTGTTCTTTTTTACTTGCTTACAGTTTGGAGGGACGGTTTAAAAATGTATAGTTTTACACGCTTTCTATCTACAAAAAAGAATAGATAAAAACATTTGAAGACAATTTTAAATGAAAGACTAGCTTTTGTCAAGCGTACCTTAAGTCGGTTTTTGTCTGTCCAGGTGTCTATGACAAATAAATGCTCAGAATTTTAGCTCTTCTGCAAAGTAGGTTTTTCCATTTGGTTCTCTCTACACAACGTCTATTATCGAACCAATCTTTCAAGCAACTGCATATTGAAGTGGTATTAGGACCGTATAACGGGTACCAAACGGTACAGAAAATGCAGTAACAACTAAATTATTGTAAATATGCAAGGAATAACTTTGAAGAACAAAAATGTAACCTATTGGGGTAAACATTATAGGGCAAATTCTAATCTAAAATTCAATTTGAAATTTTTTTTTTATGAAATAAGTTAATATGAGTACCATGTAAGGAAACAGATTTTTTTTTCGGGAAAATGTTACCGATAAGAGAAGCATTGCCACTCAAAATTTTCAGATTAGTAAATTTTGTTTCTGTATTGATTCGGCTGTATGTCTATTTCTGATTTCTATTTTTTTTATAAAACAGCAGGTTGTAAGTGCTTGTCTGGCTGCTATAAAACGTCTCACTGTGCCTAATACCAAATGCTATTGTTTGATTTACACCCTTTTCCATCCTGTAGCTATAGTCCATTGACCGAACTTCAGGATTGACTTTCTTGTGAAATCGGTGGATGTTTTTGAGAGTGGTATGCGGATGTAACATTTTATTTTATCACAAGGAGACATAAGGTGAATATCTTAAGTTTGTACTTAAAAGATGTGAATAATTGAACTCACAGCGTTCCGGAAGCTGATGTCTTTTCAGGTATACACGAATCATCGTTATAATTCTTGCAAAACTCTGTAAAATATATATTGTTTCGTGATACATGTTATTGCTGTGCTAGAATCACATCGGTAGCTTTGATGTCAAGGAACTTTTTTATACATGCATTGTATTTCAACACTATTTCGTAATTGATGGAATATTAAACTCTGTACAGTCAACATGCTTGATGTAAACATACACCGAGCTGGTATATTAAAGAGGCAGTCCCTACATCTAGCATATTATATTCTCGAAATATAGATTTTGTATTCATCGAACGTAGAATGATAAATAAATGCAATTTCAAAGAAGAACCTATGGCGAAAAATGCCTCATTTTACCACAATTAATCAATACAGAGGCTTTCTGTAATAAATCGCATCCACCCATTAATTATACAACAACAACTCTACATAGATTGTTGAATGGTTCGCGGTACTGCAGTATATTTTAAACTGCTGATTTTATCGATAATAACTGGGAATGCATAGCTGAAACTTTAAGGTGAAGTTATAATACTTCCAAAGATTATATTATTTATGTTTTGGAGGTTATTTAGTTTGATATCAGTTATAGGGTATGTCCCTTTAAAGAACCTGCATACTCATCATTGCTTTCTTACTGAAGCAATATCTAAAGGACGACCGAATCAATTTCTTCCTCATGAACAACCGGATATCGAGAATGCATGCAGCTACATGTATTTATAACTCAGCTAGTTCACACTACAAGAATAAAAGCACAACATCGTCCCTGAGATGATTGCAGATACATTGGTGATGTTTCTAATATGTCACGTGTACAAACTACAACAACGCAGTCATGGCGGCGTTGTGAAAATATTGCACGCGTGATACGCACTTTGGGATCCAATCTAAATACATACTTTACTGCACTTTCAAAACCTTTAAAGCAAAGCTACGATTGGTTGGTGGAAAGGTCGCCTGAATTCTACTTTCTGTAAGTCGTCCTAAGATCCCCATTGAGGAGAAAGTTTTAATGAAATATCGAGCATTGGGTTTTCCTTTAGCTTAGATTAAAAAGCATTGATGCACGTCGAACGAAATATTATCCTCAAAATATAGAACATGTTTAGCTAACCATTGATGAAAATTTGCTTTAAGGTAAAATAGTATGAAAATAGGAAATAACGATATCGGCAAAAGCATTAAGTAGCCGCGGTTCCGCTCTATTACTTATGCTGTAAGTTGAGGTAACCGCTGCGGGGAGTTTGCGGATATGTTACGTCATTTAATTTAATCGATTATTTTTCATAATTGACTTTCACTGACATGGTTTGTATGTTTGATTCAGAAGAGAAATACGTATTATAAATTAGATAACCGTAAACTGAATGTGTTAGCATTTTAAAAGAATACGGTCAGTGAAATTCTGGGTAGACGGTTACAGCGTATCAATTATGTTAGCATATTTTCACAAAGTCGACACTTTCTGATTTCACATGGTATATTTCAGTTGAATCATTGTATTTGTTTTCAGTTCTCAATTGAATACTCAAATACATACCTGTAGTCGGACTTCGCCCGTATCATTTTTTGTAAATCCTACATTTGTTTTAACTTGACAACAAGATGGAATGTGACACTTATGAATTCTAGAGTCACTGACATATCCTTTGGTTAGTATCATGTCATTTGCGATGTTGTGATTCTGTTTAATTCTATGTCATTTGGAAAGTTCATCCTCAACCTCAAACTTTAGACAAGGTGCTTGTTTAAAACATTGAACCACCACGAAGTAAATTTGATATTAGTTCGTACGAGACCGCCTTGCTCCTTACATAGTTACAAGTAACTAAGCTGATTTGCTAAGAACGTCACATTTACGTCAGTCCAGAATACTTCCCTCTATTCTGTTTTAATTTTTAATGACATGATAGAAATATTGGTAGGGTTTCATTGTAGGAGCTCAAAAATATCGTATAAAACAGCGTTTTTGTCTATTTCGCCTCTAAACATAATCAAATAGTATCATAGTACATATATAGCACTGATCGCGTGATACTTAATGCTGAAGCCGCCCAAACGTCATCCCTGTAATCAGTAGGAAACCCGTATAAATGAACATGTGCCAAATTTGAAATAATGAATAATTGGTTTAGAGTTTAAAAGCTGTGTAGCTCCTAAAGGTACATTAATCAAAAGAAATAGAATAGTCAGCGTAACTGTTCATATAAATGTTTTTATATGGTATAATGTACGCATTAATGGTGTCCTATGATCACTCATAAAATGAATAGTGTGTTTTCCCCTAATATTTATATACTATATGATCAAAATACGTTAATTGATTTTATTTTCTCATGTCTCTTTTTTGAGACAATTAGCAGTAGGAGTCTAGCACTTGCATGGTTCTACCAAGGAACGATTGTTGTGTAAACTACCTGCCTGTTAAAATGACCAAATATACGGTTAGAACGGGCCTTAAACTCCTACAACAACAACGATTTTATTTTTCGCATGTGTTGTTATACGTATTCACTGTATACTGATAAAACATTAATAAAGACTATATAGATGCAAAACTGATCGGTCTCCTGTCTTGTCTTGAAACACTGGTGTTATAGAAACTTGTCAATTCGGTTTTCCAATTACGTGTATCGTGAAAATGTCATCGGTGTATAGAGATATCAAACTTCCTTCACAGACTGAAGCTAAATTACGTGGGACGTCACGCACTGCGGTCACTCTCTGTATTTGGTCGATGAAATCATTTTTTTAAAACATTGCTTCCCCAGCATTTTCACGCAATGGTCAGCGGAAATAATTTTGTCTTGTCATGAGATATGTTATATTGTTCTTATTAGCGTCTGGATTGTTTGTGAAATCTGTACAACGTCTACGCGTATGAATTCTTTTATGAGTTTGACCTTCAAGTTTGCCAAAACAAGTATTCTGAAATCATATAATTTGCTGATACATGCATATAAGCCACGATACACAAACAAATTATAGTTTGAAAATTACCGTCCTTTTAATCTTACTACTTATTTATTTGATAAATCCGTGTCGCTTTATGGTTATATTGTTATATCATGAGGCAAGTTGTTCGAAGCTCTTTTGTATTAGTTTGATATTTAGGTACAAACAAGTTTGTATCTTGTTGCATCCACATGTCACATTTGATATTTCCATCTACCTCTAGATCAAAACATGTGTTAAAGATATTACTTGTTAATGCTGTTCAATTCTACATTGTATTGGGTTTCTCTTCAAGAACGATTTTAGTACTTTTCACTTATTATAAAAAGGAGTTAATCATGTACATGTACTCCCGAAAAAGCATGAAACTTTTTCAATTAATTTAACTAAATCATTTCTGTGCTTTCTTCCTTTTCAAATAATTGTGTAATACAGATATTGTATCTACAATAAAAGCAAATGCCATGAGTTCTGGTACGTGCTCATTAAAGTATTACCTTCTGGGCTTGTCCATCTGGCCTAATGTCTGACAACTATATGAATTTTTACAAGGGAAAGGCTCACATATTATAGCCAATGCAGGCATATTATCAAGAGTCTATTCACCATGTATTGAGTCAGGTCTAAGGATTGTATTTCAACAAGTTTTACACCAGCATAGAAATCAACAAACAAGTCTTTTAGACCCTTTTTCTCGTAGATGCTCTACTTATACCACTCTCTAAGTTTATATCCCCAAACAGGGATCTTATATACAAGATCAGTGTACGAAACGAATTTTTATTGTTCTGTCGAATTATATCCGGAATTATTAAAAAATAACACAAATATCAATTTATATTTGTTGAGAATGACCCGAAATGGCCTCTCTGTCAGTTTTTCCAGTTTTACATACCTCGAAATGGCCTCTCTGTCAGTTTTTCCAGTTTTACATACCTCAAAATGGCCTCTCTGTCAGTTTTTCCAGTTTTACATACCTCGAAATGGCCTCTCTGTCAGTTTTTCCAGTTTTACATACCTCGAAATGGCCTCTCTGTCAGTTTTTCCAGTTTTACATACCTCAAAATGGCCTCTCTGTCAGTTTTTCCAGTTTTACATACCTCGAAATGGCCTCTCTGTCAGTTTTTCCAGTTTTACATACCTCGACATTATTGCACTACACCACTCCATTTCTTATTTACAACATAAATTGTCATACATGTTGTATTTAAAGTTTACATAATTATACGAATATAAATAGTTTGGTATAGAAAGTTCTCGTGTTCTGATATGGATTGTGTAGACTAATTTGCCTCGAAGCCCGGAAATCTAACATTTTCATTGTTTTGACAATATCCGTTACGCTCAATCTGTCTGACAGTTGAACAGGACAAAGTCCGGCAATATATTTGTAAGTCTTAATTTCTGTGATAAACTAGCGGCCATTGGAAGACAATCTCAATATCCAAGCCGTGTCTAAATATCTTGAGGAAATGGATATTTGGTCATTGGCCAATTGCTAGGTTGTTGTAGAAATATCATACTCTGAGTAAAAAGAAGTACCAAAAACAACGTAAATAAATGCATTTGATTCAATTGACATTTATATCAATAACACATATAAGGTTCTTTTAATGTTTTGAATTTCAAAATTAGATAACTTGCTGTGTTGTTAATTCAAGCGATAAAAGAGGATCGGTCGTGATTAATGTCTTTCGGGTGTTCAAGCGGAGGTGTTACATGTATATAGGTTCGT
>JAFMSR010000006.1:3562394-3564894 GCA_022818135.1 Saxidomus purpurata
TACTGGATTGAGCTTGTCCGTCCGTCCGTCTATCTGTCCGTACATGCCCAGTAGACATTACGGGGTTAGGGTTTGAGTACAACCTTAGCATTGTGAGGTTCTTTGAGTTCATTCCGTCATTATGGGGTTAAAAATGGCATTGTGGGGTTAAATAATTGTATTGTGGGATTGAAAAAGATCAAAGAAAGATCAAAGGGATAACCTCACAAAGTCCGTCCGTCTGTAGACGGAATCTTATGGACACTAAATTTCCAAAACCGCTTGTCAGAGTTTTATGATACTTCACACAAGAGATAAGTAAAATGCTTAGTTGCGCATGTTCGGGTCTCTAGGTCAAAGGTCAAGGTCACAGGGGCTCGAGAAGATAAAATCTTGTGGACGCTAAATCTCCAAAACCCCTAGTCAGAATTTAATGATACTTCATAGAATTGATAAGCACCATGCCTAGTTATGCATGGTCTATGTTTCGGGTCACTAGATCAAAGGTCACAGGGGCTCGAGATGGTAAAATCTTGTGCGCTTTTAATCTCCAAACCGATTGGTCAGAATTTGATTATACTTCACAGAAGCCTTAAGTTGTGCAAGTCCAATAATCAAAGCATCAAATATTACATAAATTTCAAATACTGTGTCAGTGGGGTGTTCGGGTGGGGGTATTAATCAACTTCAGTGATAGTTCTTGTTCATGATGTAAGTACTCCATGTTTGTGCTCTGACTTTCAAGGAAACGGGTCTTTGTATAAAAAGTCCAAATTAGCCAATCATGGTATACGTCTTAAAACTTTGTCGGGAAACATTTCGAAATTGTGTCCCTTGGTAACCACACTATACACGAATGCAGCTGCTCGGACATGATATAAATCCACGAATTAAAAATACTTATTGCTGAGTGTTTTTAACAATAGCCATAAATGCAAGTGCTTACTGAAGTCTGGCTAATACCAACAAAAACTGGTTTTGGCAATTTTGTTGCAAGCTTAGACAGAGTGGACATTAGTGTCTTGAATACAGAAATAATGAGACCTGTGTAAAACATTTCAGACAAAAACAGTTTCATTTGTTATGCTCTCTGCACTGAATTATCGGACTAAATGCTAGGTTGCAATGTTTGTTGTCCACTTACTATAGAAAACTCCGTGATCAAGTGCAACTAAGTAAATTGTCTGCGTTTACTTATCAACCATTACAGACTTAATTGAATTATTACACAATCCAGGATACTGTGTGCATCAACTTGCATTACACTGAACATTCTGGCAGTGGTGTAGCAATAAATGTTACATCACTCTCCCATTGCATTGGGGAAAAGTCACACTTTTCAGTCTCTTTGGGTCTCAGTAAGAGGTTGGATCCTTTGTAGTGTAACCTATATGTAAAGATTGAATTCGGTTTTCCTTAGTTGGTCGCACATCTTTCATTTATAATGTGTATAGTCGAAGCTGACCGCTGGATTTCTCTCCCGGTGAACTTGTCAGACTAAAGAGAGATACAGATACAAGGATACTAGACTCTAGCTCTTTCTAGAATATACCCATTTTGTGTATAGCACCGATACACGTGAGACTACCTCTGAGTTTCGTTTCTAACCAGTTCATCTCTAGACGGGTGGGAAACACTGTAAAGCATTTTTGAACAAAGGTCGGGATCCACAAAATGTATTAAACACAACTGAAAATAAAACGCAAGCGGAATATTTTTCAGTCTAAACATAGGAAAAGTACGACACAAACTCCAAACCTGACCACTACCAACCAATTTTTGCCTTCAATAACTTTTTTGATCTTCACTCTAAGACACAAAACAAATGTGTAGATTTCAGTAATTACTTACGGCTAAGGAACGGACGTGTTAGCAAATCGAACGAATGACAAAGAAGCATTCACTTACCTTAATTTCCGTCCTCTATAACTAAAAAGAAATACGTGTTATTCCTTCCGCCATTTTGAAAGCAAACCGCTTGAAACCTTAAAGCGAGAGACATGCATCACGTCTGACCCCCTAAATAATGGCACAGACAAAGATGTGATCTTGGACTAACTTTAGTAAAACTGGTTGATATCCGTTATTTCACGATTACGGTTTACACCTTCAAATGGATTTAAGTAATATGTTCAATAGTTTGTCTAGCTTTTAAGGTTTATGGCAGTTTTCAGTAATACATGTATTTAAATACATTCGTTATGACATCTGGTTCCTACACTCATTTAACGTAAGCAGTGCTGGGATTGTCTTTGTGGCAAGCCTATGGTATAGCTAATCCAAAAAGGCATCTTCTGTATTCTAGTGTTAGAAATTGTACTGCATGAATAAAAACTTTTATATTTCTAAAAATGCATTAATTGTTACGACTGGAGCACAGGTGGAAGGAACCTTTGACCGCATGATAAATTTTGAAAAAAAATGTCTGTAGCTCTTACCATAGACACGGTACCCAACCCACGCTACGTCGCCACATTTTTCTGAGTTGAGCGAAAATCGCTATATCAGCGTTGGTATTTTC
>JAFMSR010000006.1:4307738-4346742 GCA_022818135.1 Saxidomus purpurata
ACACATATGAATATCATATGTTTTTCATGTGGTACTGGTTTCCATATGTCATTTTACATATGAAAAACATATGTTTGCATACACATGTTTTTTCTTACATATGAAACCACTTCGGACCGATAGAATAATCACTGAAGCATTACACAGGTGAAAATCTCGTTCACAATTTCACTGACCTTGATACAGTGTACATTGCTTTATAGCGTATTCATTACACTATACATGAAATGACTGGTAGAAGAGCTAAAGATGTGCTTGAAATTAGGGCTTATATAAAAGGTCGGACATTACTCGGCATAAAGCCTGTAGATATTCACCGTGAGGTGTGCAACATTTATGGGGAGGGTGAAATGTCTCACAGATCTAGTTGTAGGTGGGTTGCTAAATTTAAAACCGGTCAGCAGCAAGTCAAAGATGCTACTCACCCAGGTCGTCCTGCAACAACAACGCATTAAAAGCAACATAGAAAAAATCAGGAATATGCTGAACAAAGATGCCCGATACACTGTGAGGGATTTAGCATGGTTGACGAACTTGTCTTTAGCACGAGTTCATGGTATTTTAAAGAAACATCTTCAACTTCGGAAAATAAATGCAAGATGGATACCCTATTTGCTAACAGACGAACAAAAGAGAACCTGTGTTGCAAATGCAAAAAAACTTCTCAAAATGTATCCCAAATATAACAAAAAGGCTTTCCACAACTTCGTTACTGGTGATGAGACATGGGTTTACTATTTTGAGCCAAAGCGGAAATGTTCAAATAGAATTTGAACCACTAAAAATGCAAAACGTCCAAGTATTGCCAAGCGCCAACGCACTGTTAAGAAAGTTTTGTATGTGATTTTCTTTGATAATAAGGGACCAGTAATGCAAATTCCGGTACCAAAAGGCAGAACGGTAACAGCAAAGTTCTACAAAAATGTTGTTCTGAAAAATTTAAAGTCCTGCTACAAACGCCGCCGCCCAAGCACAGGAATCAAGTACCTCCGGCTTTTGCATGATAATGCCCCCGCTCATAAGGCTAGGCTTGTGACTGAGTTTTTGGCATCAGAAAAAGTTACTGTCCTTCCGCATCCTCCATATTCACCAGACTTGGCCCCTTGTGACTTTTTCTTGTTTCCAAAACTCAAATTCCAACTGTCTGGAAAGAGATACAAGTCGAGAAATGCCCTTGGGTCTGCTGTTTATCAGTACCTAATGAGTGTCCCTATTAAAGAGTATGAACTCTGCTTTCAAAGTTGGATTGAGCGACTCAAACGGTGTGTTCAGGTAGGTGGGGAGTATTTTGAGGGCCAGAGAAATTTAAAATGATGAAAATACTTTTAGTTTAGGAAAACAAAGGCAAATGACATTATTTTTGGAACACCCCTCGTATGGGGCAATTTTTGCTGTGTAGTAAATTTATTTGAAATATATCTTTCACAAAACTTTTAAATTAACTAAGTGGTAAATTCACGAAAATTAAATCATTGGAAATATTACACAATTTACAGTACTGAACCATCTTTTAATTTTTTTTTTTGACTAATCAGCATCTTTTATCAAATTTTGGAAGAGGTCCGCAAAAGGATCTGTATTCATTTCTATGAATTAATTTCAAAATCTGACAAAAATCTTTTCAGTGTAGACCAAGAGGACAATAAAGTTTATAATGAATAACACTTGTAGAGGATGATTAAAATTTTACACCTTATATCTGGACTTTTTAGCTCACCTGAGCTGGCTCAGGGTGAGCTATTAGGATCGATGAATGTCCGTCGTCCGTCCACACTTAGTTCGTTAACACTCTAGTGGTCACATTTTTGCCGAATTGTTACGAAACTTGGTCAGGATGTTTGTCCCAGTAATTACTCGGACGAGTTCGAATATGGGTCATCTCGGATAAAAAAAACTAGGTCACATGACCCAAAAATAGAAAAAAGTTGTTAAGGCTCTAGAGGCTACTGTTTCAGTCCAAATATCCTGGCAATTTGTCAGAAAGGTTGTTTGGTTGATTTCTAGCTCAAGTTTTAATATAATGTCACCTGGGGTCAAAAACTAGGTCACACAGCCCAAATATGGAAAAACCTTGTTAACACTCTAGAGGTAACATTTTCAGCCCAAATATCCTGTAAATTTGTCAGAAAGGTTGTTAAGATGATTTCTAGCTCAAGTTCGAATATGGGTCATCTGGGGTCAAAAACTAGGTCACACAGCCTGAATATGTAAAGACCTTGTTAACACTCTCTAGAGGTAACATTTTCAGCCCAGATATCCTGGAAATATGTCAGAAAGGTAGTTTCAATGATTTCTAGCCCAAGTTCGAATATGGGTCATCTGGGGTCAAAAACTAGGTCACATGGCCCAAATATGGAAAAACCTTGTAAACACTCTAGAGGTAACATTTTCAGCCCAAATATCCTGGAAATTTGTCAGAAAGGTTGTTTTGATGATTTCTAGCAACTTTGTTAAAAGCAGTTGTACTCGGGTGAGCGATAAAGGGCCATCATGGCCCTCTTGTTTTGGTTGTTATGGCAACAAGTGTTGCTTGGAATTGAATTTTTTGAAACTCAATAGATGTCAATATTATAGAATCATCCTTTCGTGATTATAAAATTACGGTAGTCTGACTGTACACAAAATCGTGAAATTTTGGTGATGTGAAAATTACCCAATTAACAGTAATTTAGCATTTCAGTGATGCTTGTATCTTTTGATTGATATTTAAAGTCCCAGGATCACTTTGAATTTACTGATATAGTAAAATAAATTTACCGATAGGATAATGATAGAACCATGTCCTATTTACTCTTAAACAATGTTGTCATACTGTATGCCTTTCTTTCGTATTCAAGTCGTTTCTTCATAAGAAATAGTTGCTAGAAAGTCTTTTTTATTTTTTGCAATATTATTGAAAAAATACTGCACGGAGTATATTTCTAACATGTACTTTTTGATTTGAAAAGAAAAGTTATGAACTTATTTTGTACAAATAATGGTTTTATTTCCGCTAGTAAGACAAATCCGTAAAATTAGAGCTACATGTTAAGATGGTCCTAAGACTTTAAGAAAAAAAAACAGGACAAAACAGGATAAAGTGAAGATTATTTATGTTTGTTCTTAGGGAGAGGAGACAGGGCTGTGTGGAGAAGGTGTACATATGGAAGGTACGGTGGTACTATGGTTACCAGATACAGTGTCACTCAAACTTCACAGACATCCTTGGTCCCGGACATACAGACACGGCGTTCTTGCACAGTAGGTAATTAACATTGCTAGTCTGATTTGTCAAGGTTTCATTTCACTGCAGTTGTGAGCTCAGATGTCAACTCAGACAAGAATGGAAAACCATAATTTAATTTTATTTATTATTTAGCAAGTTAGATATTATGTTGTTTTTTTTACACCTGTGTGCAGTCTTCTGTTTAACCAGTAAACGCATCACATTTGAAGCAATGAAAGTGTCTACATCACTGTATTGGAACAAATTGATTGCATAGCTTTCGTATTTGTTGACTGAATACATAGACTGTATTATTCCCAGTTGAGGCATATTTCCTTGGTTCTATACAAACATATTGTAAGTCTTTGTTTATATCAATACAAGTTACAAAGTAGTGTGTTTGACACCCAGTTTATTGAGCTGTAATTGGCATAGACTATTTGAAGATAATACTGTTTAATTACTAATGTAAGGTCAGTGTCCTTTAGCCAAGCCCACTTAGGTAAATACAAGGACCTATCCCTCTGGAGTAAGTTCTTACTTTATTGTCATTCACTACTGTCAGACATTTGTGAAAGACTACCTCTGAGTACCCTCATTCACCCCAACACCCAGCAACAAAGACCACCTGTCAGTGAAGACTTCTTTAATTGTTTTGGTCAGTGGTCTTTGTTCACAGGTTTTACTATAAAGGAACATGAGGAGTTTTTCCAAAGTTTCACCGAGAATCAAACACTAAAAGATATGTTTAAAAACAATTCTGGATCTATATTAGGCAAGGTAACCTGGTTTACCATCCAACCTGCAAATGAATGCCACTAGCTGGAAGCAGCTAAAGTGGCTCGGCTCTATGGACAATTGGCCTTTATTCAGTGGTGTTTCTATTATCTATACAGTGCACTGTTTTGCATGTGCCAGTTTTTCTTCAGAGGATGGTCTTTATTAACACTCTTAAGAGGTGGTCTTTCACCCAGGGTTTCACTGTTCTTGTGACATTAACAAAAAAGAAAATGAAAATACAATAGACGTTGATTATCACTTTTAACCTTTGAACTCGGTGATGCAGATGGTTCTGTCTTTAAGACATCTATGCAGTCCTATTATAATATGCACCATTTGCTATTTTATCAATCAATTTTCACTTGGAACCCCTTGGAACAAATGAGTCGATTGTTTAAATTGACAGCTGGACTGGTCCAGATTAGAAATTTAACAAGGTAAAGGATCATTCGTATCGAAATGTATGAACAAGATCGCTAAATTAGTAAGCTTACTGTTTCTCGTTCTCTAGATGGTTGAAGGATGAAGACTATTGTCACAACACCGTTCTTTTGAAGCCCCTGTACCAGGAAGGTCCACAATTGCTGGATCTCATAGATACGGCGGTGTTTGACTACCTCATTGGAAATGCCGACAGGCATCATTACGAAACTTTGGGCAATGATCAGTTTTCTGTGATGCTGATTCTAGACAACGCTAAGAGGTAAAATGTCTCTGACTAAATTTCTAACATTAAAAGTTTTTCTTCACTGATAAGATTTCGTAGTTTCTAATACTGTAAAACTTTGTTAACACGAGCACCAATATCTCAGACCTGGGGTAACTTGTAATCTTTTGGTGGTCCGCCCATTTTTACAGTATGTTTAACTACACATCACCACATGGTTAACTTGGTCATATTTTTTGTGCCATTGTGACTTTAAGTTTTACTGTTACTAGATTAGTAGCATTTATTTTATGTTTTTCGGTGGGTTATCTAAATATAACGTTGTATTATATCCTGATAAACTCACTTAGTGAAATTATCACAATCTCCTACCCAGTTTATCATCAAAAAAGTGTACCGAGCAGAATGGATGCTGGAAACCATACGCCGATGAGGTAGTTAAAATGACGTCATTTTGAGTGCCAATTTAATTCCGGGTGTAATTTCTTAAAGGCATACCCTACTCAATAGGATCACATGAAACTGTCTAGTCTTGGCATGCGTTTATTAATTTTAGACAAAAGACAATCATGTTCAACACACATGACTGGTGTTATAACGTTCATAAGACCTATTGTGTCAATAAAAGTTTATACCTGTAATTCCGTTTCAGTTTTGGCAACCCACATCATGATGAAAGATCTATACTTGCTCCATTATATCAGTGCTGCAGGTGAGATGTTACATACTCTTAATAAAATGTAATTTTCAAGTAGAAGCTACTCGTACCATGCTATCCTCTAACCCAATATGTGCGTATAGATGATTCATATTCAGAGTAGTAGGTTGGTGAACTTGCCTCTGTGGTTGTGAACGAGCCTACGTGGTTGACTGGTTAGAGTCGCTGACTTGAAATCATTGTAACTTCTCAATCCATTGATTGACGGTCATGGGTTTGAGCCCTGCTACTGACTGTGCCTTTTAATGTGAGAAAGTTGGCAGTTTCTTATAGAGGATGGGGATCTAGTACTGGTTCTTCCTAGAAATGACGGTTTGTTGAACTACCCTCCTGTAGAAATGACTGAAATAGTAAGGTTGTGTAGAGATATACATTGTACGTACAATTGTCTCAACAAAAAACTGCTTTTATTGCAGGATACGAGAGTCAACCTGGTTGCGGTTACTCATGTTAGACGAGGGGATACTGACTGATGTTCTAGAGTTTGTACTGTCTGCAGACCCTATAGCACCTGTGATATCGTACGATCACCTTGCCGCAATGGACCGTAGATTATCTACCATACTTGATACAGTGAAATCCTGTTTAAATAAATTTAGTGTTAATGAAGTTATGATTAAAAATAGATAGCAACTATTTCTTGTTTAATTTAAGTTCATACATAATTTGAAACAAAACACTGCGTTTGGAAAGGTGCTTAATATATTATCTATGCAACAGTAGTTAGTGTATGCGCTATGAGGTCACAGGTAAACAAAGTTTCATGAAGAAATTGTATACAGACAGATCATGACATTTGAGCAAGGGCATTTTTTAAAGCTTTGGTACATTTTTAGCATATTCCTTTTTAATAATCTATGATTATCTAGAGTTACATTTTAGATGAGAAAGTCAGTACAGATAAAATGTATCAATGTCTGAGAATACTGAATACAGATGAATTGAAGTATAGGCAGGCAAGACCGAGTACAGATGAAATTAAGTATAGCCACGAAATACTGAGTACAGATGAAATTAAGTATAGCCAGGAAACACTGAGTACAGATGAAATTAAGTATAGCCAGGAAACACTGAGTACAGATGAAATTAAGTATAGCCAGGAAATACTGAGTGCAGATGAAACATGGTGTAGGTCTGAGACTGAGTACAGATGAAATGTAGTTGAAATGTAGTATAGGTCTGAGAACGAGAACAGATGAAATGTAGTATAGAACTGAGACTGAGTACAGATGAAATGTAGTATAGGTCTGAGACTGAGTACAGATGAAATATAGTATAGGTCTGAGACTGAGTACAGATGAAATGTAGTATAGAACTGAGACTGAGTACAGATGAAATGTAGTATAGAACTGAGACTGAGTACAGATGAAATGTGAAATAGAACTGACACACAAAGATGAGCCTTACAATAATGAGTAACATCAAGCAAACTGAGATGTGAAGTCTTGATTACTAAACACAGATGAATTAGTGACATTTAGTACAGATGAAACATACTACAGCTCAAAAGTATTTTGTACAGATGACAGAAGGTATTGTGAGATATTTAGTAAAGATGGAACAGGTGATCGGAGACATTTAGAAGAGATGAAAAGTGGTGTAGCTCTGAAACATTTAGTGAAGCTGACCTGAGGTATAGATGCAGAGGACATTAATACAGAGTATATAATACAGACTTATGACCCAAGATATATTGCTTTGTCCATGACAATTCATCAATATTGTGAGAATTGCATAGATACTATAGATCTTAATTTGGTGCGATATTAATTGAACATTAAATTTTTATCACCTATAGATATGTATGCTTAAATTGTAGTCTTGTTATTTATTGACTTTGCTACTATTATTTACTGATTTTACCTATCTATTTGAGCCCCAGTTTGAGCCCCTCTTTAAGCGAGATGTGTTAGGTGAAAAAGTTAGCAGAATTTCTACAGAAGTACTAGTCCGTTCCAGAATGCTAGTTATGTAAACTGCTTGATCATGAGTAAAACACTGCTATAACGGGTATTAAATTCAAAGAGAACAAATCATCCCCTTAGCACAATTTTGCAAAGGTGGATATTAGCCCCTTCATGATTTTTTGCAAGCAGACATCAGCCCCTTCATTAATGTCTCCTTAAAGGTGGTGACAAAATAATTATCACTGCATACTTGAGCAAAATAAATCCGACCAAAATATTCACTCTAGTATTTAAGCAGTTTTTACTTTGAAAACTTTAGGGGCTGATGTCCACCTATGTAAAATTGAACTAAGGGGCTAATGTCCACCTATGTAAAATTGAACTAAGGGGCTAACGTCCACCAATGTAAAACTGAGCTAAGGGGCTAACGTCCACCTATATAAAATTGAGCTACATGTAAGAGGCTAATGTCTTTGGGGCAAAAGTCCTACATTCAAAAAGTCAGGAAAAATAATCTGGTACTTCAGAATACTTTTACTATTATTTTTGTCTCCTAAATTGCATCATCATTCTTATATACCGCAGAATAGAATAGAATAGAATTATCCTCAATTTCAATCATATAACATGGCATAGATGTAATAATCCACAATACATCATGTATCAAATAAAAGTGTCATGAGGAGTATAGGCCAGCCACAGTGACTCGGTGATACACTATGATAGCAATCTCCTGTTACATTGTACAGGGATGTACGTGTCTGCAACTATCATGGCTAGTTTAGATAAAGATTAAACTATTTCCAAGATGCAGAATAAGCAAAAATTACATCATTCCAAGGTTCAAAATTGTGTTGATCTGTATAAACATTTTGACCAGGTTAGGTGATTAGTAGGTAAAAATTAAGTTAGATGAGTTAGTGAGCAGACAGTGCTAAATTTAGTGAAATTTTGGCATTTGAAGAGCCATAACTCTGGCGTGTCTTGGACGAAATGACTGGTTATCTATTTTAGCTAGTGCATATTTTACAGAGACAAAAGCACTAAAATCTTTCAAGCTTTTCTTTCGCATTTTAATAACATAAGCTGTAACTGGAGCCATTTCAAATGTATGCATCCTTTAACACCCATTTTTAGGTACATTATACTTTGAAAAACTGTCATAAATACAGTAAAACAAATACAATAGCAAAATAAAAAAAAAACTTCCTCATGTACAAAAAAAAAATAAAGCCTTGAAAAAAAAAAATTCATACAAATGGAATAAAAAGTATTTTGTCCGGTATAAATACACACAGTGATCTGTCCAATAAATAACTTGCATGAATTCTAAAATATGCACTGATCAATTTTCATTATTGAAAAATAAGAAAATCCAAATACTACAGAAATTTACAATAAACTACAAAGTAGACCTCTTGCCATATTATCAATAAAAAAAGTGGCTTGAACCTGGCTGAACATTTGAAATGCATTAGCAGGGAGGTAATCTCCAAGAAAATATTCCAGTAATGCAAACACATTAAAATGACAAGCTGGGCTCAAGCAACTTCAGTTGGTTAAAAATATGGTGAGAGGCAGACCATATAGTTTATTATACAATACACCACAGTATATTTTTTTCATGCAGGTAGTAAAACCTGCCAGGTTGCTCTTTTTCCAGCAGACGTTTTGCAGATGCTGTTGCCATTATGTAACAGATAAGATGTAATAACATCTGGTGTAAAACTCAAAGCAAACCAACATGTCGCTCCAAATATGCCTGCATAAATTGCCTACAGGTTTGATTATATCACTAAATAGCACTTCTTACAATATTCCCTGTTTAAAAATATATGTTACATGTAATTTGCAAGTTTAGTGTCAAAGTTTATTTTTCAAGTTGGCTGCAGCAGGTTTATCAAGGAACCAGTGTAATTCTCCATCTGTTGGTCGTATGAGCGCAGCTGGCAATGGCGGGGATTCATTTCCTTCCAATACACGCTAAAATACAAAAATTTCATTCATAGCTCCACAAGAAACAAAGCATCAATATTGTAACAGAGTCTGAGAGCTGAACATGGAATAAACTTTTGTGAAACACATAAAGCAGAAGAGGCATGGTGTAGATGTTAAGGTGTCTGCTGTTCATCCCGGAGGTTGCAGGTTCAAGCCTCACTGGGGTCACAACTGTACCTCCTCATATGACACCAGTACTGGTTTTTCCAAGATGTGGACTCAAGAGTGACTCGATAAGCTAAAAGTTATCTTACAATCTAGCTAAAATAAAATTGTATAAACTAAACTGAAGCATAAGATCACTTGTTTCATATAAATTAAATTTAATTTGACTACAAAAATGTACATATAGCTTTAGTCAGTCTTCTTGAAGCAGCCAAGTGTTTTGAGATATTGCAAATTGGTCAATACTTTCCATAAATTAAATGTGTTAAATTCCCACATTTTGTAACCTTAGAAACATCATATGAAGCATATTGTAGTACATCTACCATTGTTTACCAAATCAGCTTAACAGTCTAATATATCTGGAACACTTTAACACGAGGAACATGGCATGAAAAAAATACCAGAAGCACAAACCTGCAGTTTTTAACAACAAATTCACTGTATACCGATACATCATTTATTATCTGCTGTTGTTCAAAAACAAAATCAATTGTTTACCTGGACCATTTCAGCTTTGGAAGCTCCGCAGGAAGCAAACACAGCATATCTACAGTTGTTTACAACTGGAAGTGTCATGGTAACTCTACTAGGGGGTGGCTTTGGACTGTCTGAGATCGGGGCAATAATTTTATCTTTCTCCTGCAAGCAAAGAGAAATTTCAACATGTTCAAGAATTTCTGCGCTTTTCATTGGTAACAACGAAGTGGATGATAAACCTCCACAGCATGATGGAGGTACATAATTCTGCCAGTGTGGTTAGTGTATACCATGATCATTCAAAACACCTGTATAATTTGACCATGGTCTACACTGTTTCCTGTTTACTTGGTAATTCTATATCTGGCACCTCAATGAAATACTGCAGGTACTGTCCTGCTCAACAGATGACCAAATCTATTCTAGTCTAAAAATTCTACAGTACAATGTATTTAGGGTTAGATATTTCAATGGTCCTAAATCCAAAAAAAAAAAGTAGAAATGCATGGCTAAATTGGCCCTAAATCCAGGAAAAAGAAGAAAACCATGGTTAATTGGTCATAAATCCAAACCTTAGTAGAAAACTATGGTTAAATTGACTAAAACTCCAAAGCAAAAAACCATGTTTTAAATTGGCCATAAACATTTTATCGGGTAAGGGCTAAACAATAAAGTATAGTAACTATGGTTAAAACTTAGTCAAGTAAAACAATTGATCAAATTGGAAAAAAAAATCCATAAACAAGAAGAAAACCATGATTAAATTGGCCAAAGATTCAAATAAAAGTAGAAAACCATAGTTAAATTGGCTATAAATCAAATAGATATAGAAGAGAAACCACATGACTCAATTGCTGTTGATGTTATTTAGAATTCTATCTTCAAAAATGACCATCATATATAGAATTTCTAAGAACTTGTATACATGTTACCTTAAAAATCCAATTTTACTTCTGCTGAACAAATTTCTACTAAATCTACCAGGTAGTCATCTTTAGAAGTAAAAGACTTTAAAGTTTTACTTGCTATGTCAATTTGAGTAATTGTAAAGTTTAAAAGACTGTACCTTAACTAGTTATAACAGTGTGTGTCTACAGATGCTATGGTATAGTATGGTATATTAGGGTTTTATCGTTGGTACCGGTTTCCCATATGACCAACGCCCCCAGAAGAGTTTAGTTATTTTAGGTTTCGGGGGATAGTGCAAGATACAGAAAGCGTCCCAATTCCAGAGACACCCCTGGTTCTTTATCATGCCAGGTTTTCACCCATACATGGGACCTCGGTTTTTAAGTCTCATCCGAAAGACTGTTAGTAATTTTAGTTGGTCAGCCCTGGGAATCGAACCCACAACCCCGAGATTACAAGTCTCGTGCTCTACCTATTGAGCTATCCGGGCCGACTACAGATGCTACTTTAAGCTTTCAGACTTTATTTACCTCAAGAAGTTTGTGTCCTGGGAACAGAGAGCAAGTGTGACCATCTGGACCCATTCCTAACAGTAACATGTCAAACCTTGGTACACCATCACCTGGGAAAAACCTACGGATTTTGGAGGCATAGTCTTTTGCACTCTCTTCAACTGAAATATTGTACATTGTACATGTTTACATTTATCTGGGGAAAAAAATAAGCTAGCAGATGCAAAATGTTCCTATTCAATACATACATGTAGGTGGTGAGGTTTCGTAAACAAAAAGTATCAGTTAAGTACGAATGTACTTAAACATTGGCTGAGCATCTTAAGACTTTTTCCTCTATACTGGCACACAATCAAGAGGTTCTTGTAACTTTAAGGAAAATATTGATCTCGCATTTTACATTTGTACAGCATGACCACCGGGACAGTCCTTAAAAAGTTGTGCTTGTAGTGGTTTGACGAACTTGACAAAAATATAATAATATCGATCCATACATTTTTTTTCATCCAAGTCAGCAAGATCAAAATTCAATACTAAGTCTTATTAACTGTTAATTACGTAGAAAATATTACAGCTGTAAAAAGATTCCCTACCTACATATTGAAAAAGGTCAGAGTCAGGCCACAAATGGCCCTCTATGAATTTACACATTTACATTGATATTATCACATGACAAAAGGTGTTCCAGAATTTAAACAATTGCCAATTAAGGCATTTACTGCCTTAAAAATAACTTAATTGTATTGTCTGTGTAGTGTCCCTTCCAAAGTTCTGGCTGTCCTAAGTTTTAGGATAGCATTAGCTAAATTATGACTTCGTGGTTAGAACTGGTCTAAAAGTTTTGGAATGTGCCCTTGCACTAACGGGCCTTCAAAATATCATACATGAATGACACTGCTCTAGTGTGCTAGATCAACTGGATTATGAAAACAACAACCTTATTCCTTAGAAATAAGTTGCCTCAAAAAGAAATAAATAAATTGAAAATAATGATATAACATTGGTAATAATGTTACCTGATATATTTGGATTTATTGGGAAAATGTTATCTGATGACAAGCTCCCATTATCTATGAGACCTTGCTTGTATGGTGTGTATGTGCAGTCCGCACTATCGTAGGGCACATGTCGTTCATCACAAAAGAATACCTTCCACTTGGACCAATCTGTTGTTAACTTCGGTAGACCATTACACAAATACTTAACCAAACTACCACCTGAAAAATATACTCAACATATTATACAATCCTTTATTAGGCAAAATTAAAACACCATTGTAGTACAGCCAGCGCATAATCTGCAATGAACATCCTAACACGGTAGCTGTTTTTCAAAATGAGTCTTTGAGTGTCCAGCCGCAGTTGTTGATGCAAACATCACAGTCATGAATGCAGTTGATTGTGGTGGCCAAACGTACCACGTTCATGCAGCAGTGTTCACATATTTTTTATGAATAATTAACTTAATATACCTAGGAAAGGCAAACTTCGGGGCAGGGGGGGCTCACACACAGTGTTCACATATTTTTTATGAACAATTAACTTAATATACTTAGAAAAGGCAAACTTCATATACCTACAAAATACAAACTTCTAGTGAATCCACCTTGTGCAATGAACACAAGGTTTTCATCAAGTATTAATCATCTCTGTTGGATAGTCTCAATAATTAGACTTCAAAGGCAGACCCATTTTACATTCGGATATTTCATAGTTATCTGCGCTTTTTTTCAGAGGCTGGATAGTGCCTAGCCAAAAATATAACAATATTCACCCGTTGAGTACAATTATTTGGACTACTCTGTTGGACCACTATTATATAAATAATACACTGCATTATGCAATTCACATCACCACTTCTGTCTGGCAGACGTCTTAGTCAAAATAATTAAGTGACGTCTTGAGCTAATTCGGAGATATTTTTTGTTTTGGGTCTGAATCAAGCTAATTCGGAGATATTTTTTATTTTGGGTCTGAATCTTGCAGCCCATACAAAAATAACACAATATCTCAACAAGTCTGCATACAATTAGTTGGAGAAGTAGACCTCATAACTAACTCATACAGTTAGCTTTTTGGAAAGCTAATCACTGTACGCTGGAGCAATAATATTAACGGAGTGTGAAACGACGCAAAATCTCGCAAAATTCGTGGCCGTCCGAACGGGAAGATGCCATTTTGAATCTAGAAATAAAAGCGGCAGAAAGTGTAAAACAAAGCTGTAATAATCGACAAATGTCGACGATGAAATTCTAATTTAGATATGGTGATGGCATTTTATTATTATTTCATTTTATATACTGTAAAATATTCTTACTACCGTTTGTTAATGATTAAATCTGTATTTCAAAAACGTTCGCTCAAAAATGGCGACGGATTTGAAATGAACAGTCGCATTTCGCAGCATGTTTTGACTTTGTATCAAGTCGTGTGCTGAAAAAAATATAATTTCAAATTAAAGACAAGTAATGTTTCTAGTGTTTGAAACACTTCAAAGTGCTTGAAATTGGCGTATTTTGTTGTTATGTGTACGGGAGAAAATGCAAATTATCTTTCAAAATGGCGACCACGGACGGCAATAAAAATCGATAATGGATTAGTGTATCAGTAGCCGTTTCCAATCCCGATAGTATATATTCGTCCCAGCTGTACGCTATGTTATTTACCAAGTTCTGGTTTATGTCAGAATCAGAAAACTGAATTTTTACCTGACAGTCCAACATAAAAGACCCCATTCTTCTTTATTGATTCATTTGCTTTCTCGATCACAAATGAGCAAAGCTTTTCTGCAACATCAGAATCAGTTTCACAAATTGTGATCATGGGCGCAGCCATCTTGAATATAATCTATACACCCAATACGTAAAAGACAAAGTGTCGGCTTAATACGTTAAACTTGTAATTATTAGTGGGATAAAAGTTTCTAAAAATGACTTTGTTTTTTATTTACTTTCAATTATTGTGAAAGTTTTAGCAACTGGCTAATTACTATCGCGCAAACTTTTGTTGAAGACTTTCCAATAAGAGAACAGTTTTACTTCCGGTTTTGAAAATGGCTGATGTTTTGAGTATTTTGAGGCAGTATAACATAAATAAAAAGGAGATCAGCGAGAAAGATGACCAGATTATCTTTGGAGAGTTTGCTTGGCCGAAAGATGTAAAGACTAACTATCTAGTCTGGGGGTAAGCGACTATGTTTAACTTCCATTTGGCAGAAAAATAAATAAACATTACTTGCACTACTGGATAGTCTGGGCACATTGCACAATCGAGCCTAAATATGAATGAAAAAAGCATGCACCAAATATCTCAGTTCAGAGACGGTAATTAAAATAACTAATGTTATTGAAAGTAATGCATGTACAAATGTATCTAAATCCAAGCACAAGAAATGCATAGTTTCCATTGTTGTAAAAAGATTTTCAGGTTGACATAATTTTTGGCAGTGGCTAGAGTTACGGTACCGTAACTCTAGCCTCCGAGTCTAGAGTTACGGAAGTTCCGTATCTCTAGCAAAACCCTAAGAGGAAAGGCTAGAGTTACGGAAGTTTATAAAGGTATATGTATGTTGCTTTAAATATGCATGAAAATGTATTGTAAATATTTCACCTGTAATAGTGAATAAACCGATCTGTAGGCAAATGCAGCGACTTCATAGCCGCCATTATGGTAATACGTAAATATCGTTGTTATCTTCGTCTTTACTTGAGCGTTCCATTGCAGTTGGACAATTATATCACATGTTGTGCAAAGCATGATAGAAGTTAAGTAAAATGTGTTGTTTTTGTATTTAATTGTCTGACTACATTTAAGCCATGCCACGAGAAGGCACTCAAATCGTGACAAAAAGGAAAGATCGAAAGTGCAGCCGTTAAATTTAAAAATTAATCTTAATTTTTTTTTTGGGGTTTACGTTTTTCGTACTCGTCGAATTCTAATATTCTTCTTTTCTTTATCTTACTATTGTTTAATTAACGTTCTTTGTAAACAGAACACGTAAATATGTGCAAGAATATACAACATGACAATGATAGTTCCGATATTAGCAACATATTAAATTATAACCAAAATGGCGCCACATACAACAGATCAGTTTATTCACGAATAGTGGTAAAATATTTAAGTTTACAATACATTATCATGCATATATTAAAGCAATATACATACCTTTATAAACTTCCGTAACTCTAGCCTTTCCTCTTAGGGTTTTGCTAGAGATACGGAACTTCCGTAACTCTAGACTCGGAGGCTAGAGTTACGGTACCGTAACTCTAGCCACTGCCATAATTTTTAGAGTTGTCCGCCTTCTAAGTCTACAATACAATACACAATACAATATTTATTTATTGTCGGATTGGTTTAACATGTAACACAAGCTATGAATAGCTTTTGACCGACTTAATAGCACATACATATTTCAGATCAACAATAAAAATTAAAATATAACAAAACATTCAGTTGCAATACAGATAGAAGTGAGAAAAAAGTATTGATTAAGATATATCACCTGATGCAAACACAAATGATGTGAAATCATATTCATAAATAGATAAAATAAGATATGCATGTTAACACAAAGATTTCCACATTATAATAAACGAAAAAGTATACATATACAGTGTAAAAACTGAGCTGTTGGTGCTAATCTTGACCTAGGCCTAAAAGTGTATTAAAAGTCATCTATAGATAAGAGACTGAGAGAAAATATGAACACAAAAGTGCACCCGATAAGATTGATTTAAAAAACATATATCATCTTGAATCAGATTCAAGGTGACCTGATTAGCACCAACCTCTCCACAGCAGATTAACTAGGGCTAAACATATTAAGGTATCTAAATCTAAAAGCACATGGAAGCAAAGCCTTCAGGTACAATAGCAAATAGAAAATGAGGCAGGGTTGCAGACTACTGGAACATAAACAAGCAAACAAACATAAGGGTAAGAGCACAAGTTAGTCAGAGAAGTCTTAGGCAACTTTGATGTGCAAATGGTTGTGTACACATCCCCAACAAAATTCTTTTGGCACCAAATAAAGCAAAATTATCTAATATTTAAAAGTATTTATGATTTTACACGACAGGATTAAGTTTTAAAATTATGCAAACACAATTCCAAGTTCAATTTACCTATCTACACACCTGCATCAATCGGTGATAAATAAAAACTTAGAAAGTCGTAATTGACTTCACATTTGGGACTGTTCAGTGATCAAGGTCAGTTTCAGTAACCGGATATGTGCCCATATACAGCCTGTATGTAAATTTGCATGTTGTAGTTTAAACATCTAGATTTTTATTCATGGGTGAGATTTTTCATAAACTTTTTAAGTTTTCAGTTAAATTGATATTCAGGCCTAATCGTATTTCGGTTAATTTCAGACTGAAAAAGTTGTGACTTGAACGAAATAAATTGTGTATTACCTGGTCCCGATACTAAAAGTAAACTATCCACTAACTATGGAACGCATTAAATTAGGCATAAATGTGTGATTGTTATAAAATGTCAGATCTATGAAATGGATCACAAGGCAACGCCAAATTAATTAGGCTATACTTTTGCCACTTCATCAATTACATTTGAACTATAAAACTGCCAGAAAGGTTCACAAAGAATTATTCACACTTAGATCTAAATAAAAGACAGTTCAACTTATCCTGTTTTGATCATTTGTATCACTTGTGTTTATTTTCTTGTATATTTAGACTTTATATAAAATTGGTATTAATTTTTTTCTCTAGTATCAGCATTTTTAAATAGATCTGCAGCAGCAATATCAATAATGATTATGTGTTTATTGTTTTTTCAGTACTGGCAAAGAAGGTATTTCAAAAGAATACTACACTCTTGACTGCATCCTATTCTTGTTGAAGAATGTACAGTATGCCCATCCACTGTATGTCAGGGAGGCTGCTGTGAGTACACAACACCAGCACTAGTCGTGTTCTTTTTTTACCCAGTAAAACATTTTTGTTGAAATTGCATATATTGGTCCTTGTTTTCTTTTGGACAGACAAGAATTAGCTGACCAGGTTACATACATTAAGCTTCTTTTTTTGTAAGTCTGAAAAGTAATTCTTAATATTCCTATGCTTTGTTAAAACCACATACATGTAGTATTGTACCTCGTCAGTTTTTGCCTTTGAAAAGACTTTAAATGTTTTTAATTCGAATTGAAGTTATCTACTCTAACCCATAAAAAGACATTTAGTTACACTTAAATACTGTTCAGCAGCTTATATCATATGTGATCATAGTGCTCTACCTATACATAATAAAAAAGACGTCTTCAATTGCACTATATAATGTTACATTTCATGTACTTTTTTCAGGCCAGTAATGTGCCTGTGGTACGTCGTCCTGACAGGAAGGATTTATTGGCTTATCTCAATGGTGATTCGTCTACATCGGCCAGTATTGACAAAAGTGCTCCGCTGGAGATTTCTCTTCAAAGGCCTACACAAGGTTTTTACATTTTGTCATGATTTTGAAAGATCTACATTTACAAGTGCCTAGTCATTATATAATTGTGAAATTGTCCAAAATCTAAATTCTTTTACCATTTTGCATTATTTGAATTTGTAAATTGTAAATGGCTAGCAGTTTAGATAGGTCAAGGCAGAAAATATACACATCATTAAATATGACTTCATAGAGATTTGATATTTAAAATTGAATTCAGAAACAGGTATGCACCTGACAATGTCTGAGGTTTCGTCAGAATTTCAGTTATAAGCATAGGTCCAGAGCTTTGTAAAGAAATGAAGTTAAAGGTGTGTCGTAGATAAGTAGATGTTTTCCCAAATCTTCTGTTCACTGATTGAGAATACTTTTTAGTGAAGAGAACAGCTGAAGACACCACAAGTGAACTTGAAAAGAAGAAACCAAGACTTGAGGTTAGTAAACACAGTTCTTTATTTCAGATTGATAAAATGATAGACACCATAATTAGATAATCTTTGTATATCCATAGTTAACCTAGCGTATTTAAGATTTCTTAGTTAGTTGTATCACACAGCAAATTACTTCCTGAAAATAAAAGCATCGCTTTAACGGCTTTACTCCTTATCTCAGAAAGTTGGGTGTTACTCACTTAGGATGGGCGTCTAGCACTATTACTTCTCAGGAATTATGCCTACTTGGGCTTTTAGCTTGTATATAAATGAAATACTGTTGAATTTGGCCCTGAACTACATGAAAAAAGATCTCAACATATACAAGAGGTATTGTCTGGCGCTGTTTAAGCTGTAAATCTAATCCATTCTGTTCATTTACAAGGAAGAACAAGTACAGCAGGCCAAGAGGAACTGGATGAACAAAATTGACGCACCCAGAGAGACATCAGTGCTGCCTGCAGCAATAGCGTATGTCTTTTGTTTTTTTACTGAACTTAATTGTTGTTTAACTGATTAGGATATTAACATTTAATCATCTATTTATGGATTTTAAGGAAGAAGTATTGTTCATACCCGTCTGTTTTACATGGTTTGGAGACTCTAAACTCTTAAAGCTTGTACCTATGCTTCATTACTCTCTTTTCTGCTGTTCTGCCTGGTAAGAATTTTACAGAAAGCTACCCCACTTACAGGGGCTCAAACAGAACTTTTATGATCTTTTCACTCAGATGATCTTAACAGCTCTGTAATCATGTATCAGTGAAAGGTTAAGCTCACATACAAAGATCAAATAATACAAGTTAAAAGTTTAGGTCATATTTAAAGATCAAATAACATAAGTTAAAGGTCAAGGTCACATTCAGGAGAGAGTTTATGAAAAAGCGATTAGCTTTCTACTCTATCCTGCATGTACCAATGATATTATGTTCATATTTAGTAAATGTTTTGAATTGATAGAATATTGTTTAAACTAAGGTCACATAATAAAGATTAAATAATACAAGTTCAAGGTCAAGGTCACATATAAAGAATTAAAAATACAAGTTTAAGGTTAAGGTCGCATTTGGTGTTTAATATATTGAAAGATTATCATGAAACTTTGTGAATAGTGAAGTAAAGTCTTTGTTCTGACCATATTGATTCAAGGTCAAACTATAATTGCAGTCTATATGTAATAGATTTATAGCATTGAGCATTTTCTTTCTCTTGCAGGTCTTCCTCGCTACATGAAGCTATGCCACTGGAAAAGATTGCTGCCATCAAAGCTAAACGTCTTGCCATTAAAAGAACCAAGATTAAAGGTTAGTTACACAGAAGTTTGTAAATCTATAAGCTGTATTTATGCTAATTTTCAATTTCAAAATTTCAGTTCTAGTTTATGTATCTCTTTTAAAAAGATACTTGTGTAAGGGGTCAAACATGCAAAGACTGTCCTGCCCCTACGTAAGTAATCTTTGCCCCTTTTTAGAAGACACTGCCCCTTTTAGAAGACACTGTCCCTTTTTTCAGCCTAGAAAAAAATGCTACATGTAATAATTGCATTGCATTGTGGGGTATTAAAATATTGCTACTGTATCCCATCAGGTGATGATGACATACAGCCGGGGGCGCTAGAACAGAGAAGTTTTGTGGATGCTGAGGTAGATGTAACTAGAGACATTGTCAGTCGAGAGCGGCTGTGGAGAACCAGGACTACCATCTTACAGAGCAACGGAAAGGTATACATGTAATATTTGATTTGACATGGAAAGTATATGTGTAGCATATAGTCCAGTATTAAAGTTTACCAAGATTAATTACACGGTGTTTTAACATAGAATCGAATTGTTAAATTACTTTAAATGTTCAAATTTCCGTGAAGAAAGAACTGCAAATTAAACTTTGACATGCCCGTTGTTTTAGAGTATAAAATTAATTGACGTGTTTTGTCAAAAAGACGATACTTAGTATTGTTTACAGTATATAGGTCCTTAAGGGACCAGTACTTGTAGTACATATAGACATTGTATGAAGTGTTGACAATATGTACAATGTGTTTTTTCAGCAATTTGCGAAGAACATTTTCAGTCTACTGCAGTCAATAAAAGCGAGAGAGGAAGGCAGTTCTAGAGGCACGCATGGTGTGCCACATACCCCGTCAGTGGTAAGTAAACTTGTGTAAAGACTAGGACTGTAACAAATACATTCGAATATTCTATATATTAATGGAATACATCTCTTTCAGAATATTTACTATATTAATTACTCACATCATCCCAAATTGAACTTTTGCGAATACCCAAATCTAAAAACTATATAAATCGTCTCAAAGCACTTTAGTTTCATTATGCGTTCTATGGCTGTGTAGAATGTTACCCCACTCGCAATGGCTGACAAACGTTTTCCTAATGATCGACTTTAACATAAATTTTGCAGCTGTTTTATGTTACCTTTTGGGTTTTTTTATGTGTCGAAAGGTGTTTCGAAATATATTTATTCTGGCAACAACAAAAAAATGCTAGAAGGTAAAAAAAATACAAATATCGTAAATCCAAAAGTATGAACAGCTATCTACTTTCTTCTCTATTTCCAGCCACAGCCAAAACCCCAGCCTGTTGCAGGTTACAACAGATACGAACAGGAAAGTTTCAGACGGAAAGAAGGTAGATTTGTTGTGTATTTGTATTAAAGGTTTATGACCAAAATGAGTGAAAATTGTATATTTTTAAATAAAATAATAAATTTAATAACTATAGAATGTCGTTAGGTTGATAGATATAAAAAATTATGCCAGGTACATCCCTTATAAGTAAATTGAATCATCTAAAATAGGCACCTTTAGACAGGATCTCACTTATAAGTTCTGTCATTTCATTTTGTCATGCAGTGTCTTGGTTAATGTTTTACTCATGTATACACAATTTTTCAGCTACTGAGGGTTTTAACATTGAAACTATGGGTACCTACCACGGTATGACACTGAAGTCTGTGACAGAGGGAGCCACAGCCAGGAAAGCCACAAAACCAGAACCTGCACAGCCCGCACAACCAGCATCCCGACCCATATCTCAGGCCAGACCCCCACCTAACCAGAAAAAAGGTAAGTCATAATTGAAATGATTCAAGCACTCAAAGTGACCTATAAGATAATGAAAGGTTTGTTACGGTAAGCATATTTTCTGCTATTGGATCTTCCTTCTTTTCTTATAGTACTAATATGTTGGAATTGAATTATTTCTATCACGAAAGCTTCAAGTTCGCATGTACATGTAGGAGTAGCTGACCATTATGCCCGTCGTTGATTTTAAACAGTACCGTTGCACCTGTCTCTTTTACTGCTTACTTCTGTTGTCAAGCGGTTAGAGTCGCTGATTTGAAATCACTGTAACCTCTCATAGATTGAGGGTAATAGGTTTGAGGCCTGCTACAGACCATGACGTGTTATTTGAGACAATTGGCAGTTTCTTACGCAGAATACTGGTTCTTACGAGGAACAATGGTTAGGTAAACTGGCCACCTGTTAAATTGACTAAAATTTGGTTGAAACAGGCGTTAAACTCCTACAATAACAACAACCTTTTAATCTTCTTAGGCCATAATTAACTGATGTTTGTATTTTTGCGTATATTTCAGGTTCTCGTACTCCTATCATCATCATCCCAGCCGCCACCACTTCTCTCATCACCATGTTTAATACAAAAGATATTCTACAAGATCTCAGGTAAGATTCACAAAGATGAGTGTATTTGTTTAGGTAGACGTCCGTATATTGGTCAAAGACTTGAGTGAGTTGAGACCTTATGATACAGAGCCAGGCTGTGAGCTGTTGTGGTGTAATAGTAGCTCGTTCACAATGGTATCGGAGGGTGACAGGTTTGATACCTACTAGTGCCATGATGGTAATGTCCTTAGGCAGGACACTCTCATTCCGCATTGCCTCCCTCTTTCTTTGAGGTTGATTCTGTCCTGGGGAGGGGGTTCTCTCTTTGCGGTTGATTCTCTTATTGGAGGTCGATTGTCACTTTGAGGTTGATTCTGTCATTGGAGGTCGATTGTCTCTTTGAGGTTGATTCTGTCATTGGCGGTTGATTCTCTCTTTGCGGTTGATTCTCTTATTGGAGGTCGATTGTCTCTTTGAGGTTGATTCTGTCTGGAGCGAGTCTCGAGAGCTGTTATTCTTAGTTGCCTTGAATGATAAAGAGATTGTTCATTCTGTTACAGATACGTTGGAACAGATGAGAAGAAAGCACAGGGTGCTAAACGTGATAATGAAGTTCTCATACAGAGGCGGAAAACTGGAGGCAATACCGTACCTTACAGAATTATTGACAACGCTTTAAAACTAACGACAGAAGACTGGTATGTTAGATCAGTTTATACTTGTATACAATGTTGCTTGTTAACTGTAATCCACAAGTCTTAAAGGGGCTATACGTTTATCAGCACTGGCGTATACCGGTATATTCATTTCATAAAGCCAGGCGGAATCAGGGGCATTATCAGCAAAGGGGTCCCTATATACCAGCATACGCTGGATATCATATATGCTGGCATGGATGAAACATATAGTCCCAAAGATTTAAACAGTTCTGTGTCCAGTCTATTGTCTCGCTGAAAGCAACTACAAAAACCAGCATTGTGAAAAAGTGAAATATTTATCTGTAAATTTTTGGAGTACAGGGTATAGAGAAAAAATACTTTGAGAGAGGTTTTGGTTGAGATAAATAAAATAACAGTTATTTTAAATGTGCACTATTTCTAGTGACTTACAGACTACAAGTCCCGCCAATGTTGTTTCTCATGGCATGGCTGCCACGTTGTTTCCCAAAACAGATTTTGCTGTATTTCAGAAATAAATGCAACTTTGGAGTGAATTTGTCAAATTTAAGATCACCCATCTTGAACAGATGATTCACAGGTTTTCAGTTTGTATTGGCATCAAATGGGAGTGATCATTCTTTGTTATCCCGTTTTGATAGTGAAAGGAAAATTTATTTATGAGATTTCATTGCAGATAGGTTTATAAATTTTATTGTACATGTACATTAAAGAGATATGATTTTCATACAGCTTCTTTCTGATATTACAGGGACAGAGTTGTTGCAGTGTTTGTACAGGGGCCGGCCTGGCAGTTTAAAGGTTGGCCTTGGGATGGAAACCCTACGGATATCTTCTCAAAAAGTAAACAATCACATCGATAAACATTTATTATTTACTCCAGGAATGAAAACTTATATTTGACTACACCGTGCATGTTTCAAATGATTCTTTGTGACGAATGCAGGCTGATCATGATCTGCACTGTTCACTATTTAGTCAGTTAATTTTCATGCACCCCTGTGAGTAATTAATAGCACTGCCCAGATAGAATTTAAGAAAGATGGGCAGGTCAATTATAGAAATTTATCAGAGTTGGGGTTTAGACCATTCTAATTCTCTTTCATGGTTTGGATTATGTTTTGTAAGTTTTTTAACTTTTGGTCGTTCAGACTGGTCTCAATTTTCTATTCTGCTTCCTAAAAGTTTGGGTAAAGTAAATTTGCATTTTTCTTACCTTGTATCCATCTATAGCAGTAAAGCTTTTTTAAAGTTTTATTTTCCTGTTAAAAAACATCCTGAAAGTTTACTATCTTTGTCAGCAAAAGCTTGCAGTCTGTTACAGTAGATGCTTGCAATCTATTTCAGTAAAAGCTTTCCACTTGAAATGGGCAGAGTTACCTCTTGATAACAATGTGAAGAAATGGAATGTGACAGTTGTAAACCTCGACAGGAACAGAAGACATTTAGACCGTGCCAGTTTACAAGTTGTGTGGGAAGTTCTAGACAAGTATGGAATACTTACAATAAATTCTTTCTTAGTGGGCAGCTGTATTTGTCATCCAAAGAAATTGCTGTATTTCTGGGATTTTTTTTCAGCTATGTCTATACTCTGTTTAATCTGTTCATATTTCTGACGATAACGATGTCACAACTGATTTGTGAAGTCAATAATTTACAGACTGAATCTTCGAGAGTATTGGGTGGAATACGCTGTATTAAGTGGTACATATTCAAAACACGTGATGTTTACCATCAACGCTCATTGGTGAAAACTATACCATCACAAAAATTTCATGATCATAAGTACTAACTATATAAATTCTGTCTCTTCCAGGTACATGGCTAAAGTGAAACCTCACCTGAGATTCTGATCTGCTCTTTACAACCTGGACTGATAAAACCTCTACATAATCATCAGCAAAGCCCATCAGGGAACTAAAAGTCTACTGAAAACTTTCAGCGCATCGTGAAAATAATAAGGGAGTTAACTCTTGAAACAGTGAATGTATAAAAAATGTTGTGCTGCAAGGACTTTCTAGGGGTGTGTTTGTTCCACTGATTAGTGGATTTTTGGCGGATCAAATCATCCTGGGGGGGTCGTTTCTGTGAATCGTCTTTCTGATATGTCTCATAGACACTACCATTGATGTTTTCTATCGAGACAGAATTTTAACAGAACATCACAGCAAGGACTTGTGTACTATGTTTCACATTTTGTAGACTCTGATTTATTCCAGTTTATTTTGTTTAAGGAAAGACGTGACATACATTGTATATGTTAAAAGTGGCGATCGGTCAGCCAGCTATGGTACAAGCATACCTCAGAAACTCGTACCAGTCTGTGGAAACAGGTTTCACAGGTTATATATCCCTGTCTGACTATGCACAGATAATGTTGCAGTTTTATTACGAAAAATTTGAAGTGCTTAAGTAACACGTTTAGAAATTGATTGTTTTGTCAGTAATGACATGTAATGCAGGTCAATTCTGTTTCAATTCTGCACAAGTGTGATATTTTATATGTCAGTTATCCATTTTCAAAAAAAATTTATAATTTTTTTCTCAGAAAAATACCGGTAGTGTTTTTCAAATGAATCCTTTGAGACAAAGTCTTCTGCAAGATGTGAATGGATAAATTCATTGGGTATATTAACAAAGATAGAAAATTAAGTGAAATAAACTGGCTCTGAAATTTAAATTCTGCCATTGCAAGTTCTGTATAAACTCAGCTTGAACACGTCATAATCCGGCAAATGTCTCTCGCTACCACACGGTTGCACGTTTGTTCAAGTGTACACCTCATAATGTACTATGTACCACTGGTGAAATACAATGTAGCTTCAAGCAAAGGAGTCAAACTGTTATTTCTGTATATATTTACTGATAATAAAATATGAAAATTTGTTTAGAGATTTTTGTTTAATAAGTCAAGTAAATGAACTGAAAAGTAAAATTTAAGCAGCCATAAGCAGCTCAAACCCTTAAACTACGAGATGTTACAGTGACTTGACCACTGGAAGGACTGTACAGCACTTGAGTTAAGGTCCCAGCGTACAGATACAGGTAAAGGGCCAGACTAGATAACTCAACTTCCCAAATTGGCTTATTCAGCGAACAAAAAGGCCAGATTAAAATGAAAAACTGCTGTGTTATTTTAAAATTCTGACACAATAGTAAAATAGTGACAGATGCATAAACTAATTGTCAAATAAATGAACATGAAATGTTCATATAAAAAAACATGATCATAACTTAGTTGCTACCCTTGATCGAAGTGTTTACTAGTTCATTAATGTGCTTCATATTTTACCAGTTCAATATGTCGGAAAAATCTTAGTCATACATGCCTCATCTTGTGTAAAGTTGAGTAAGATTTCCATTTCTTACAAATACCAAAATACCATCCCATGGTACAGCATATGAAAGCAGCAAAGACAACAGCGTATATTTTATACCCTTTTGGAAAAGACCCAGTCAATAAATTTTGTAAAAAAATATTGATAAGACAATGGTATTTGTGATGGGAACCATTTCAACTCCAAATAAATACAAAACATGATAATAACAAAAATCATCTTTTATTTCTCCTTTTACAAATTATATGCAAATATTCCAATTGGTCAAATCATTAGAAATGTGTATATGCTGTTGTGATATGAGATTTTAACACATGAAGGAAATATTGTACAATCAATGGTACAAACAAATGTTAAATGCATTCTTTTTCGTTAAATGAATTTCAATTTAATCAACAGGGGAAAATTGTAAAGGGAATTCAGTGAACAGTCTCTGGCCACGATTGTAGCTTCAGAGTATGCTCAATCGACATCAACAAGCACGTGAACCGCCAAAAAAACACGTTTGACATGGAGCCTATACTATTGTAAAACCATAAATATTCATGGGGTGCAGATTTTGTTTTGTTGGTTTGGCAATTTTAGATCTCACCGATAAAGTAGTCTGAAAACTAAAATATGAATTCTATGAGGTTATAGTACCCAAAAACTTGCAAGTTATTAAAATTCTGTGAGCTTTATGCCCATGTGTTTACAGTATGATACAGTCATGTGTTAGAGAGAATAGGCTGTATGTCAACAGAAATGTCTTAACAAGTTCAAGTCCCAGTGATCATCATAAAATCTATACAGGTGTTGTTTTTTATTTCTTTTTAAATTTCGTAACTAGTGTGTAAATCCAGCCACTAGTAAGCCAATGCTATACAACGTGAACAAAATGATAAAGCAATTATTATTAATGAGTGCTTCAGAAATATGAATTCAAAATGAAAGACAATGTAAATTATGTTATATCATAAAACATTTCAGCCAGATCTAGAAAACATGACAAAAAGGAAGCACTGAAATAAAGGTAAACACAGGTACTGAGAAAAAATGCAAAATGTGAACAATAAATATAACAAATTATTTACAACGAAATTTATGATTTTTGTAATGGGCAGTGAAAGAAGAGGTAAGCAAGCATGAAGAACAAGTGGTAGGGTAGTGCAAATATGTAGATGAATTTTCCAAAGATTTAACCCTAACCCCCCTTAATGTTCTATAACAAACTTATGTCCATCTTTCAATTTGGGCTGTACCATTCACTGTTCAAAGCAGATCCCACTAAAAATTTAATAACTAAATAATGAACAGTGCACATAATGATCCATCTGCACTGCAGAATCACTTGCTAATAATGAATTCCACCATATATCTAAGGTCCTCCTCCTTTCCATAAATTGCTACGTTTCCAGTTCTTCTCGGGTAGGTGGGGGGATAGTTTGAGAAGTGAGTGACTGTTTACAGAAGGCTGAGCACAATATCACATAAAACATCTTTTATCAAAGCGGCAGAGTGAAATTAAATGGTTATATTGCTATAAGGTACACTTTCATAATGGTCCACAAGCACAAAACAGCAAAAACACAACAGAACATTTGGGACTATGAGCAAATTTTGACATTATAAGTTTACCAAATTTCACTGTAAGACAATGTTGTGACCTCTGGTTTTGGAAAAACAAATAATGCCAGAGACATAACCCACAATCCACCACTCGTATTAAATACATTAGGCCATTACTTCAATGTGTATCCCGACTTATGACAGATGATATGTATATTTACATGAATGAAGTGAAGAATATACAGACATTTTGACAGCACTATTTCACATGTAATGGTTTCATATGAATATAAATGTATTAATTCTTTGATCTAATTCAAATATTGAGCAATGCTTATGCAATTGTAAAATCGGTGAGACTTAAATGATAAAAGACATTTGATGGAAATGATGGAAGACACATATATGTAAACAAAATCATATATGTATACATGTACGGTGTTAGGCCTTTCTACATCTATTTAGGCTAAGTGGGGTAAATACCAAATAAGACTTTGTAGGTCATCTATTAGTAGGCCAGCTGATTTCAAAAACTTTGTAGACATCAACTATTAAAACACAAAGTAACAAATAAACATGAAAATATACTTGTACAAAATCACTGCAAACTTTGGCACCAAACATCTGGTGGAAGACCTTACCTTACTACAATGTGTATAATTAACAACTTTATATCTACATGTATAAACACTTGATAGTCACTGCCCCAGCACTTCCACATTGTTTTCATGCTAACAAAGCATTCTTCTCTATGTACAATACATGTATATCACAACCCACTTTTTATTGCTTCTTGCTATGTACTGCAAAACCTTCCCAACAAAACACCATACATGTTTTCTCTACCATTCCCTTAATTCTTTGACTAGCATAAACCTATCAGGTTTTCCTCATCCTGCACCCTTCAAAAGTCAAGGAAAAGTTGTTTCTGTAGAATAACAGCCTCTGTACCCCTAATGTACACTTTTCTTCAATAACCTTACAGTGAACTAACATTTCCAAGAACCCTCTTGCGCCAACAATGCCCTGTGTGTACACTGCATGCTAATTTACACCAAGCTTGCTTCTATAAGCTATGTATCGATTATTATCATTCTATCAATGTTGGTTAACAAAAAGATCCAACTTCAGTTCATCAATTCATTGTTTTATTTCCGAGGACTGTGCGACGGACTCCTGTGTGGACTGTTCCTTCGATGCTTCTGGATCTCAAAGTTATGTCTTGCTCGCGCTACCACATCTAGGGTAGACTCCACTGTAATAGTTAAACAAAATATTATAGAGAGCTATATATAAGCCATCATGTATGCCCACAGGAGATGATCTTTAAATTTGTCAACTCTTCGAAGCCAAAATGAAAATCTTATAGCCAAAGGGTATTTGTAAATCTAGGGCCCACCTATTTTCTTCAATTAAAATCCATGAAGACTTATTTCAGACTAAATCAATTTATTACTTTAGACAAATCCAGAAATTCTAACTCACACGTCCTGCAGATCATTTCTTCATTCAGTCCGCTATTGTATCTCGAGCCATCTTTTCCCATCAGTAAACAGAGCTCTTCCCTCAAGGCAGCATTCTACAACATAAATACATTACAATCCATAAACGCTATAAAACAAAGTTTAATATCAGCATCCAACAAAGTACAACCACTTTGTACATGTATGAAATATACAAATGTACATGTCAATACGCGGAAGGTCGCGAGTAACAGAGACAAACAGTTTAAAAATTATAGTGAAGTCATATAAACTAAAAGGCAAATGCAACACAAGATTTTTCATTTTCTTATTCTTTACATATATTTTCCTCATTAAAATGTGTAAACTAAGGAGTAAAGTTTAATTCCCCTACTGTCTACCACTTGATAATCAATTCACAGATATTACTATTTCTTCCATGTCTTTGTTCCAAGAGAATTCTTTTTAAACTGCACTAGATATAATAATTTTCAAATTAATTGGTAAAGTTGCATTTGTTTTGCCTGTCAGTATACTGGAATCAGCTACAAAAATTGGCATCTTAGTTCTTCTTTTCTTTTTTGCTGGGATCTTAAATTCATTGATTGACACATCATTTAATGCCCCCCCAAAAACATAAACAATTTCAATAGTTGTACTGACACAGACAACAAAAACTGCTTAAGAGCCATATTGGCTAACTGGTTTCTACCAGAAGAAAAAGTTTTGTGAAAATCCTACATGATCAAGAAGTTTCTGGTTCACAAATTCCCCTCTTTCATTGGGTGCTGGTAATTCGCTGGTCCAAAAGCACGCCAGCAGTGATAACTGACTGTCCACACAGATACGGATGTTTTCAGTCGCGTAGGAAATCTCCTTCAATGTACTGTACTCTACACTCTGAAACAACAACAACCCATGTACACAACATACCGAAAAGAGCACTATCACATAGGATACACACAGAGTCAAGAAGTCACAAATGAACGGCTTAGAATCAGTGTTTTGGAATAATGTATCATTCTGATTTGAACGATGTCATATAATTCGTTTATCTGCAATACAAATTTATTTCACCAAGTAAATCCAGTAAACCCCCGAGATTGGAGGTCACTTTTAGACAATCAAATGTCAAGAGATCCCAGACTGGCAGCTGGCTAAAAATTTTAAAAGCTATTATCCTATTATAAAATGTTGCTTAACATCATGCTATCCCAGCATACAGGTAATCATGCAAGAAGTCATTGAGCCCAGACAGCATCTTAAACCAATGGTCATGCTCACAAATGCTTGTATAAAACACTCGGAAAAACAAGTAATGTGTACCGGTTATGGTAAAGTCCTAGCTTTACAAGTTAATACAAGTATGTACCCTCCACCAGTTCTTCCTAGGCCATGCATAAATGAAAATTCAGCAAAGCTGTGTTTTGACACAAGTACAGTACAGACCTAGATCAGTTTGCGCTAGTCTACAGCCAGGCATGGACCCATTCTGTCCAGTGTACATTTTGTAAAACCCAAGTGACACCATACCAGTCAAATATACAGTTATATCCATAGTAAAATTAGGGTGGGGAGACATACTTAAAATGAGTTTTCTAGGAAAGGGAAAGGTCATTCATGTACATGAAATTCTTCTGGGAATAATTTACCCGGCGCTGTATTTACTAGCATATGTCTGCCTTCTCAGTTATGTTGTTAAAGAGACAAAAATGGAATGTACATTCCATATCTTATAATGCAGAAAAATGAAAACAGGGCAGGATGTATTCAAGTCAGCTTTACTGAGCAAAAACAAACCAATGTCTTGACATCCCTTGTAATTGTAAATACCGACAGACCCCTTTTCCTCAAGGGCATACCAGCCCTGGTTTAGGGATTGCATGGGGTCTTAAAACTGAGATTTGTTTATATAAATATTCATGCCTACATAACAAGACACATTGTATACAGGCAGAAAAACTGGCACAACATTTGGACAACAATTCTATCTTAGCACTGAAGGTTAGAACCATTACATTGTTAATTTAATGAAGCATGCATGCATTCTATACACATAGGATCATAACAGTGTTACCTTGATCATCTGTCGAAAGAAAGTGAACATATGTGATGTGAGGTAAGATGACATCAAATCATGACAAATTTTGTGATCAAGAATTAAAAATTGAAAATAATGATAAAACATGTGAAATTACGTGAAAACATGCTTTTAAAGCTTAGATTCAACAAAATTTGAATATTATGTGAAAATATGAATTAGAAAGATGTGAATTAACTTTACAAGTTAAGTGATCAGCTAATCTAATGTAGTGACTGTAATAAAATGAAAGCATGTGAGTTAGTTAAAAGTAAATCCATTATAATATCAACTGAATGTGAAATAGTCTTGAAAACTCAAATGTTAATAAACAAGATAAAACATTAATTATAAGTACCTCTGTCGCCGGCATTGTATTGAAGACCTTGAGACGTTCGCTCACTCTCGTCGACAGGCCTTTCAGTATCACATTGCTCTCATTGGTCTCCTTGCGTAACTTCTCAAAATCGTCAATCTTACTGATGGCAAATAGTGATCGTAGGTCTGAGTCTATCCTCACTTGAGTTAATCCTAGAAATACAGGCAACTTGTTTCATTGCAACAATTCAAAACGGCAAAATACCAGTACACCTTTACCAATCCATATGTACACTATCTGTTACTTACACGAGTTTTGTAATAGGTTAAAGTGCCAGGATCACTTTGTATTTACTGATACAGAAAATTAAATTTACTGATAGGATAAAAATAGAACCATGTTCAATTTACTCTAAAACACTGTTGCCATATGCCTTTCTTTCATATTCCAGTCATTTCTTGAACAATATAGATGCCAGAAAGCCTTTATTTTTTACACTATACACAAAAAGTAACTCTGAAGAGAGAATAATTATGAACTTTTGAATTGCTTTATTTTTTAGTTTCATTGAAAAAATACTGTGCTTTATTTCTAAAAACATGTACTTATTTTAAAAAGCCAAGTTAGGAATGTGTTTTGGTGCAAATAAAGGTCATTTCCTACTGTAAGACATCTTTCTTGGTAAAATAATAGCTACTTGTAATTGTGGTCCTGGGACTTTAAGTACTTTTCATATTAAAAGTTATGAATATCACATCAAACTGCACCGCATATCTGTACACCTTTAAATACCTGCTGCTGCTGCTGCTGCTGCTAAAAGAATGAACTTCTGCTTTGTTTTAGAGCTTCAACGCAATAACAGTTAACTGTAAATAACGACTCTGGATATAGGGAAAATCCAAATATAAGGATTAAATTTTCTCTGAGTTTTTTTTCTTTCTTCATTTATATGAAAATGTGAACTGGATATAACAAGCTCCAGATATAAGGAACAAATTCAAATGGTCCCAAGGAGTTTGTTATCAATTGAGTTTACTGTACTACAAGACAATATGCATATTTACCAATGCCAGCAATAATTTTACCTTCTAAATACTTTGGTGAATCATGTACATTATAGTAGAGACAGCTGTCTGTGACACCTTGTTTGTAAATTGGTCCTGGTATACTGAAATGGTTCCCAGAACTCGAAGCTGGTTCCATGTCTGTTATTGACTTTGATGACAGGTTAAATTCCATCTCAAAAGAGTTGGATAATTTGTCCTGAAGTTGCCTAGATCTGTGTCTTTCAGGTGCTTGTTGCATTGAATCTGTCTTCTGCTTTGTTTGCTGGTAAGGGAAGTCACTCTGCCTAGATTGCTGGGAATAAGGGAAATCACTCTGTCTGGACTGTTGAGATAGCATGTCACTTTTTCTGGCTTGCTGAGATGGTAGGTCACTCCTACTTCGATAAGAATTTAAAGATGATGGTCCACCAGGAGTGCTCTCCCTTAGTGGAAGACTGCAAGACAAGTTATCTGTCCTTGGGAACGCACCCAGACTATCACCATACAGCGGCCATGTCTGGTTACCACCAATACTGATGTCAGGAATCTCTGTTAGAACAAGCAACGGCACACAAATTAAGCAAAACATACATATATATACCTATATCCCAAAAACCAACATATATCAGTAAACCAACAGTTTAATCCTAAGAGCAATTTTAGTAGCTGCAAACAACAAAGTTAGCATTGTTAACAAAAGCAGATTCAGTTAAAACACCAACAAAAGAAAGTAACAATATAATTCTCTGAAAACCCCTTTTCTTAAGTAATTTGAACAATTTTCTTTAATGTACACAACAACAAGAGCTGTCAGTAGGACAGCGTGCTCGACTTTTTTAGTGCTTGCCAATAAAACAAAACTTTGACAGTTAATAGCACACAAGACTTCAACTAGGAATTTATAAGTACAAATCAAGAAGAGTTATCTTCTTTTGCTTACAGATAGGTCTTACGATGGTACGTAAATACTCCCAACTTTCAAAGTAATATCTCTATTGGTTAAGTTAACAAGTGGAAATTTTAACCGAGTTTCTAAGTCAAAAAGGGCCATAATTCAAATAAAATCCTTGACAGAATTACCTTCTCCTCCCCATGTTTGGGAATCATGATGGTAAACAAGTATTCCAACTTTCAAATTAATATCTCAAACAGTTCAGTCAAAAAGTGGACTGGTACGAAAAACTTAACCAAGATTCTAAGTTGATAAAAGGCCTTAATTTTTAAAACAAATCCCTGACAGAGTTACCTTCTCTTGCATACAGATGGGGGTAATGATGTGAAATAGCATTAAAAGTTTCAAAGCAATATCTCAAAGGGTTAAGGTAATAAGTGGATTTTACCCATATTCAATGTATTTTCTAAGTCAAAAGAGGCATAATTCTGTCAAAAACCTTGACAGAGTTATGTCCTCTTGTCTGTTGATGAAGGTCGTGATGGTAAACAAGTACGGTTAGTTTCAAAGCAATACCTCCAGTGGTTTTGAAATAGTGAGGTGGTACGAAAAACTTAACCAAGCTCAATACACTTTCTAAGTCAAAAAGGGCCATAATTCTGTCAAAAACCTTGACAGAGTTATGTACTCTTGTCTGTAGATGGAGGTTATGATGGTAAACAAGTATGGTAAGTTTCAAAGCCATACCTCTAATACTTTTGAAATAAAGTGGGGTGGTACGAAAAACTTAACCAAGGTGTGACGCCAACGCCGACGCCGGGGCGAGTAGGATAGCTCCCCTTTTCATAGAAAAGTCGAGCTAAAAATGTACACAAATTAAATCAGCTATGTTACAGTATACTATCAAAGATCCATTTTGCAGATTTCAAAACACTTCTTCAATTTTACAAGTGCAATATACTGAAACAAATTCCCATGTTTTTTTTATATAGTTCAGACAAAACGAAAGGTGGAGTCCGATCTGAAGACAGCCCTGATTAAAAGTATGAGCAAGTTGTTAGAATCAATAAATACAGTTAGTGTCAATGTACCTTCAGTGAGAGATCTATCTTCCAAGTTCTCAGGCTTCATTTCACTGCTGTGTTGCCCTAAAACTTCACTTTGTTCTATAAAAGAAAGATGAACGATTTATAAGTCAAAGTCTTTTGCATGAAAGAAGCAACTCTTTAAATAATAGAATTACATTTTTAATGATCGTGTATGAATATAAACATCATAATTTGTTTAAAATTGATTTAAACATGTATAATTATGAGCCTCAGTAAAATAAAGTCCGAGTTTTAACTTATACCCGAATGAGAAAATAAATGAGATCCAATAACACTCTTGGAACAGTCTCCCAGCATATATACCACTGAAGCTCTTGCATTAAACTTTTGTAGCCTTAATTGGATAGGATTTACATTATCATGAAAAGAAAGCACGTTACTTTAAAAGGCCCACTGGTCAATCTAACATAGTAAGTCAGGGACGTAATACAGCCATGTGCAGGAAAAAAAACATTTGTCAATATCCAACAATGCATGCAAAACTGTCAAGGTAAAAAATACATAAATAAAATGAACTAAAAGTCCTTGCTTTACAACATTTAACTCAATCAAGGGGTACCAGAATAATAGTTTCTGTCATGAGCACTCTGCCAAGTTCCCATGAAACAATTACCTGAGGTGATGGCTATTCCCAATTGTCTCATGATAGAAACATTTTCTTGCATACTGTGTTGCACTTTAAAAAAGTATATTTCTAAATGCAAAGTTATCCAAATGATGCATTATCATATAAAAACAAAAGATATTCACACGTAGTGTTTGCAAAACTGACGTCACAATGTCTGTAACTATACGTCAAAAGTAATTCACGAGAGTGGTCTGTCAAATGGAGGGTGCCAGACCAATCTTTCCGGTACGGGTAAAATCACTAGAAAGCCGATCTGATATGTAAGAAATAGAACCGAAACTTGCTGAGAAAATTATCAATAACAGAATCTTACGCTGTTCTTTCTTCTGCCTTATTAGCTCCATCATCTTCTGTTTGATGTTCTCGTTCTGCTCGAGAATCTTGGCCATCTGTACACGTGCCAGCTTCAGCTCTTTCAACAACTCCGCTATCATGTTGTGTTTGTCATCGTCTGTCAACATGTCTGCAATAGTTCATAATGATGGAAACACTTTTAAAATTTGATTCAGACATTGTCTTGAATTGTGTTCTTTTTCTGACTTTGAAATACTATTACAGTGTAGAGGTAACTTTTCACATAGAAATGTCACCCATCGTTGTACAGCACGACACCTGGCATTCCAATGTTTAAAACTGCAGGGCAAATTGTAAAACAATCATCACTTTTAAAGGTTTACCGGGAAGACTGGGCATGCCAAACTGTGTAGCCTCCTTAAATGTTATTATCATCATTTCTTTGCATGAAACGGAAGTGATCAATATACTGCTGTATCATTTACTTCATGGCTGTACCCATTCTAAAATAACTCATGGGGAGACGATTGGATGAAACACAATACAGCCATGGGACTTAACCTCCATTATCAATCAGCACTGAGCAATATCCTTTCATGAAAACTGTGTACTTACCTCCCTTATCCTCCATCAGTCGTTCCCGCACGCTCAGTTCTGTCTGTAGTGTATTATTCAAGACACTCGTGTCCTCACACTTCTTCTGAACCTCCTTCAATTCTTTCTTTGTTCTAAGAAAACAATCAAATAGATGTAAAAATACAACATTATGTACACTTTTAGAGGATAATTGTTTGTTTTGGTTTAATATCACATGATTTCAAGGAGTGGGTACCAAAAGTGGCATTTTCACAACGGCCCAGCCATGAGTTAAAATAACCACTTTCAGTGTTCAAGAGTGAAATTTAATACAATTAGCTTCTGCTCCAAATTTCATTAATGTGTCCTAGAAACAAAAGAAAACATGTTGAGAAGTTTTGAAACTCAAGGTAGGTCCTGAAGAAAGTTTGCTGGGTAGGTCTGACCTGTCACAATTTCTGTTGCTCAGGGACACAGTAACTTACTTGCTAAATTCCTTGTAAGTGACTTTTAGGTTATATAGATATTTCTCCTTCAGTTTTGTTGTCTCCTGGAGTTCTTTCTGTCTCTCCATCAGGAGCTTATCCTGGGTTTCCCTGAAATATATCAGTATATGTATATATGTATTATCAGCCTCATTTTGAAAAAAAAAATACAGTATCTTCACCTTAACAGTCATAGAGAACAAGTGTATTCCCACTATTATCCAATCTTTTAAAGTCCTGTGATCACTTTGAATTTACTAGTATAGTAAAATTAATTTACTGTTAGGATGATGATAGTACCATGTTCTATTCACTCTAAAACAATGTTGATTTTCTTTCTATCGTATTTGAAAAAAGTACTGCACTATGTTTCTAGCATGTACATATCAAGATAAGAAGCAGTTTGGAATGTTTTTGGTACAAATAAAGCTCATTTCCCCTTGTAAGACAGCTTTCTTGGTAAAATAAGAACTACTTGTAATTGTGCTCCTGGGACTTTAACAGCTGTCAGTCTATCACAGTCCTTTAATTGTTATTCATCATGTTTCTTATAGTACCTGAAAAGCTATATACATATATCCCCCCTGCATGATGGGATGTGGAAAGGCTGTGGCATGTTCATTCATGCCGTAATACTATATCATCTATACAAAACTAGAGCTTCATTTCACATCATGACATACCTATTGTGTATTGACTGAGTCAACTCCTCTCGTAGTTTGTCTATCTTTTCTTTGAGATCTTTAGTGAGAAGGTTTTGTTTTTCTATCTGACGTTTGTAGTCGGCACACGTTAACCGCTGCTGCTCCAGCTGTGTGGACAGTTTACTGTTCACTGAGGACATGCCCTCAAGTTTTGTCTGCAATATCGTGAAGAAATATTTTGTTAGACAACTTGCTAACATCATAATGTTTAACAAATGAATCGAACCAAACTGACAAACAACAACCTAACATATGACACTCCTTTCAAGAGGAAAGAGCAAAATATTTCCAATTCTGAATCCCATACTCTTTTAATGTTAGAAATGTTGTAAACCATGTCACTTTTAATCAGTTTTAATCAGTTTATATGAAAAGTCTTATTAAAAGAATGAAATTTTCAAGCCCAAACAATTTATAAATCATTGAAATAAAGACTTTACATGGTTACAAGCCGGCACCACCATGAAGTTTGATCTTGGTACAGCACTCCCAATCAACCACAGTATAAACTTTACAAAATGAAGGATTTTTACAAATTCATTGAAATCCAAGTTAAACCATAGCCACACTTACAGTGAGATCATGGCAAACAGAGTCCTGTTCATGAAGACAGTTATTTTTCTCTCCTAGTTCTTTCTTCAACCTCTCTATCACAGTTGTTTTGTCACCGAGATGTTGATTTTGTTCCTCAACCACATCTCTCAGCCCCTCCAGTTCTTCCTTTACTGCGTTAAGTTCCGAGTCACTCTTCCTCACTTCATCACGAGCGATATCGAGATCAGCGGATAACTCTGTTACCTGAAATTTTAAACAGAACTACCATGTTAGTATTAATCATGCAGCTAAATTCTGTTTCTTTAGGATTTCATGCTCATTTAAACAAACTTTAATTTCAATTTAAGCTCACATCATCCTTCCTAGCTGACTTAGCCAATACCTGGGTACAAGTTGTCTGTTAGACCCTGCTTTACATCATACATTTTATGATACAGTAAACTTCATTTATAACGAACACCTTGGGACAATTTAAATGTGTTCCTTACACCCCAAGTTTGTTATATCCATAAATTATTTTCATATAAATTAATCAAAGACAAAAAATCCAGCAGAGAAAATTTGTGCCTGTACTTGGACCAACAGACTGCCAAATGAGGCAGTTTTCTGTTTAAATCAGATGACAAATTGGACAGATTTTCAAGAGTCATAATGTTATTACGTAGATCTTGCTCTCTCTTTAAAGAGTACAATTGTATGTAAGAGAAATTCCATTTACCTAAATTGATGGCAATATTTTATAGGGCAAGAACAACAGTTATCTACCTGTAGCCTTGTCTGACTCAGAAGATTCTTATACTTGTCTTCATTTTCTCTCCACTGTTGACTGTCACTCTCTAATTCCTTTATACGTGTATTAAGTAAGTCAACCTGCGAGTCGATCTGCGACCTAGATGTAAGTTCATCTTCCAAGTCCTTCATTTTGTTCTGGTATCTGAAACAGTTTTGAAACACCACTGTCGATAACTTTCTCATTACATTAAATGCTATAGAGTTATGTATCACAGTTCACTGCTTTTGTAATCAAACCCCCTCATCCTGCCCCAACCTAGCAACTTGATGGCTTTTCTTAAAATCACCTTGCAAAGTGTTTTCTGAGCTTGTCGCCATGGAGATTTAAACTATTAACAGTAGTGTTTGTAGTATTCTTAATCTAGGTCCGTTCTCAATAGGGCAAGTAGACGACTTCTTTTCGAGCGGCTTATATGTAAAACTATATGAACACAATTACCTATACACGGCTTCCATGTGTTTCTTGTTGTCCTCTTCGAGCTGCTCGCATCGTTTCTTGTACTGTTCTACGGCCGTCTTCAGCTGCTGGCAGACCGACGTCAACTGATCACACGTATTCTTACTGTTCCTCAGCTCCGTATCAAGGGAGTCAACCTGATCTCTACAGAATGCCAGGTCAGCC